>PVJA010003403.1:0-90000 GCA_004027025.1 Myocastor coypus | reverse complement strand
TTTTCCAATATAAACTCCCTAACACATTAAATTAGTATCAAATGTTTATATTTTTACATTATGCCAGACATATAACCAAGGGAAGAAAAAAGTAAAGTTTATTTCTATGTTGCTTACAATATAAAAGTATGGCCCACTATCTACAAAGATTTGAAGATAAAACAAGGACTCAGGAGTTGGGAGGGGCGGCCTATAGGGGCTGACATAAAAGAAATTCTCTCCTCTCCTGTAGCTGTACCCAGGAGGACCCTGCTGTTGGCAGCGAGGTTACCATGAGTTGTGGTGGGTACCGAAGCTGCCCTACACATTGTTATGCTTGTGGCCACCTGAAAGCCTGATGCAGTCGTAATGTGGGCTTTCAGAGTTTGTGATATATTCATGATCTAATATGGGGATTATACGTGTGGTGCCACACCTCAATGAGGTGGTTAGCTTGAGTACAAAGTTAGAAGGGCCACAGGCTTGTTAGGAACCATGGTCACTGCTCGGTCCTTTCTCTGCTGTTTTCCATCACGAGGAACGACTTCACTCTGCCATGCACCACCCTATTGAACTGCTGATATCTTTCTGTCTCAATAGAGTCCCCATTTACAGAATATTATACGGATGGAGCTTTGTATGCTTGGGATACTCTATATTTGATTTCTTTCACTTAATAAATTTTTTGGGTTATCTGTGTAGTTGAGTTTATCCAACATTTGATTCTCTTAAATATCATATGCATGCTACAATGTGTTCAAGGATGCATTAGGTAATAGGCATTTGCTTTGAGTTACTTCCTTAATATTTTATATAATGTTGATGAAACATCTATACTGCATCTGTTGTAGACCCCATGCACTTATCTTCTATAATATCTCTGATTTTTTTGTGTTGTGTGATGAATGTCACTTTATCTTAAGAGGTTGCACTAATATACATTTTTTTTTCAAGATAGAAGAAACACAGGAGACTTGGAATGTGTCTAGGAGCTCTCTCTCTCTCTCCCTGCGTGTATCTGTGTCTGTCTCTCCCTCTGTATCTCTGTCTCTGTCTCTCTCTTTTTCTCTCTCTGCCCCTCATCTCTGTTTTCTGTCTCTGTGTCCCTGTATCTCACTCTGTCTTTCTGTGTGTCTGTCTTTCTGTCTCTCTGTCTGTCTGTCTTTCCTTCCTTCTTTTTATCTCATGATCATCCAACTGAAGATGTACAGCAGAAATATTTATATCTATTACCTGTTTCTCCAAGGAGTTCTGTTTCTAGTTAGTGAAAATTGTGTGTATGATCTAAAATTTGATCCCTAGTTACTTATCACAATAAACGCATATACACAGATGTGTACAACACACACACTGATGCACACACACAAACAAAAGTACATATTGATCTCTAAATTCTCGTATGAATTCCAATCCAGTGCTATGTGTTTACTTTAGGGGTTTCCATATCTCTTAAGTGCACCTTTTCTCTGATAATAGAGACATTTAATTGTACCATAGTCAGTTTATCAAATTATTTTCCCTTCTTTTCAGTTACCCAAACTCCTGCCACAATAATCAGAATTTTGACAAAGATGTGTAATTCAGGTCAACATGACATCAGATCAAAGGGGAATGATCCTTTTTGTGTTTACGAGAGAAAGAAGAGAAGGGAAAAAGGACTCCAAAAAGGCAAAAGAAAGACCAAAAGGGGAAGGCAGAGAAGAGGAAAAAAGAATATTGGATACAAAAGCCATGGTGAAAATCTGATGATCCGTACAATGTAAAAGTGTTGCCAAAATTCAGAAATACTTCATAAATCTTATTTAAAGTCATAGCTTCCATTATGTGTGGGGTCTGCTGAGACTGAGCACAGCGCAGGGCATCACTCTGCCAACTCTGGAAAGGAGGAGGAAGAGGGAGACCAAGGAGGTGCAGGCACTCGACCCAAGCATTCCTGGCTTGCAGCCCTGCCTGCTGCGTCGCACGCTGGGGTGCTTTCTGGTCCTATGATCCTGACCTGCTCACCTCCTGTCGGCATATTGGCTCTAGGTTTATTTCACAGAGCAGAGAAAGAGCAAGAGTGAGAGCGAGTGAGAGCGACAGAGAGAGAGAGAGAGAGAGAGAGAGAGAGAGAGAGAGAGAGAGGAGGGAGAGAAAGAGAGAGAGAGAGAGAGAGAGAGAGAGAGATTGTATGACTTATAAATGATAGACTTTTATTTCCTGTGATCTTGGGGCTATAAAGTGCAAAACTGAGCCCTGTTGGAGTCCGTGTTTGGTGAAATCTCCTATTCCATTTCAGGAATGGTGCTTTGTCCCAGTCTTCACACCCTGGAAGATCTGCCTAGGGCTGAGCTCCGTCGTCACTAAGAACGGCACAAATCCCATACTGCTGAATCTCTACTCCCTTATCTTGGGTATAAGAATTCCACTACCTGTACTTTGAAAAGAAAATGTAAGACCATAGCACATTTTACTAAGAGGAAATAAGGAAGCTTAAAAACAATAATATCCTCTCATGTTTAACATACTGCAATTTGTTGAAGTGTGTTTCCACCACAATCAGTTTAGAACATTTTTCTCACCCCAAAATAGTCCGTTAGAGTTTTGAAGAGTCAATGTCCTTCCCAAGCCGTGGCTGGTGCTATTGAGCTGCTGATAATTTTCTGTCTCAATAGAGCCCCCATTTGATGACTATCTTATGGATGGAACTATGTATGGTATGTGATACTTTATATTTGATTTCCTTCACTTAATACATTTTTGGGGTTTGTGTTTATCAAACATTGATTCTCTTAAATATACATATGGAACAATATGTTCATTCATGCATTAGGTAATAGGGATTTACTATTTCATTATTTTATGTAATGTTGATGGAAATATCCATAATGCATCTTTTGTAGACCCCAAGCATTTATCTTCTATAATACCGCTGATTTTTATGTGTTGTATGATAAATATCTCCTTATCTTAAGAGGCTGCACTAATTTTCACTTTTTCCAAGATAGATTTCTAGCAGAATATTTTAAGAACAAGGGTTCCCGAAAGGCAAAGGGGTAAGTTTAAGGTATTTTTTTTTTCTCAGCCTTAAAAATATAATGGCATCATTTCTGCCACAACTCATTGCTTAAACAAATTTTTTCAGAGGTGGAATAAATGAAAATGGAATTCTAAAAAATGCTCAAATAGCATAAGAAGGCCATAAAGAGGGATTATAAATTAGAATTGGAGAGAAAAATAATAGGAAAATAAGTAAAATCTGTCAGTTAAACCTTAAGATGTTAACAATTACATATGAAGTCTTCAGTGTGTATGAAAAAGTGCAACAGTGTTTATATCACCTGCCAAGTACAAGTACTGGCCAAGTACATGAGATCCATTTCCAGGATAGATAGATAGATAGATAGATAGATAGATAGATAGATGATAGATAGATAGATGATAGATAGATAGATGATATATAGATAGATAATAGATAGATAGATAGATAGATGATATATAGATAGATAATAGATGGATAGATATTCTAACTGTAATCTGTCATTGTGACACTCATTTAAAATAGGTGTATTCTGCAAATGGATAATTAGACAAATTTATCTTAGTCTAATCATACAGAATGTGTTCACATTGCTAAATGGTACTGCCTACCACACACTACTTTTTACCAATATCAGGGCCTATGATAGGTTTTGAGTAACCATTTCTTAATAAGTAGAATAAGCACGCCTGAAAATAGTGATACAATGTATATTATAGCAAAAACATAGATTAATAATGCAGCTCCTCATTACTATTAGAAAGCTTTACATTATATATATATATATATATATATATATATATATATATATATATATAAAACAACATTTTAAGTAATTTTTACTACTGGCATCTCAAATTTAATCAATAAAAGAAACAAGCGTTTGTATAATGATATAGTAAAGTGGATTTCATAGCAGTTCAGTACACATATAAACAGGTACATGTAAAGCAGGATGTGTAAATAAATTCTGCAGGTAGATATCGGTTTCTCAACTTTTATATTATTGTACTCTATATGAAATGGTCATATTTGGAGAAATTGTCTCAAGAGTACATGAGCTATCCAGGCATCAGTTTTTACTTTTATAGGGGAATTTATAATCATCTTCAAGAAAAAAAAATTAATGCATAAATCTGCTGCATCAAGAGTTTGAGCCTCTTTAATTTAAGAAGGACCTCTAATTCCCAGCACTGACTGGAAAAATCAAGTTACACACAAAGAATATACGGGCCACCATGTGTGAAGGGAGGAGAAGTAAATTAATTTTGGTTTTCTATAAAAAATTAAGAATTTATTTATTTGATATTGGATCTCACTATGCAGCTCAGACTTGTAGTGATCCTCCTGTCTTAGTCTGCCCAACATTGGGACCATAGGTGTGTGCCACTATGGCCAATGCTGGTGGCTGGCTTGGTGCACGCAGAGTTCCAGGGCTGGCATGGCATGGCATGTGGTACTGGGGATGAAACCCAAGTCCTTGCACTTTCCAGGCAAGCTCTTAGACCATCAAGCTATCTCTCAGGCCCAGTATCAAGAACCTTGGCTGGAGATACAGCTCACCAGTACAAGCAACTGCCTGCTATGTGCAAACCCCTGAGTTCGACTTCTGGTACAAAAAAAAAAAAAAAAAAAAAAGAGAAAACAAGAAGTTTGTTAGGGCACAAAAACAATGCACCTCACTGATGGATACCTGTTATGATTTGAGGCCTTAAAGTCAAGCTGTGCTCTTGTTGGACCTAAAGCCAGGTAGAAGTTTTCCTGGTAAATAAGAAAGCATGAAAACAAATCAGAAAAAAATAATGTAATTGCTGGGAAAATATTTGACATTTTTCTTAGCATTTAATAGATGACACTGTAAGAGAAAATATCAAAATCAGATTGCAAAATATGAACTCATCAAGACCAATGGAATTTTGTTCAAAACAAACAACTTCGATTTTAAAGAAAAGAAAAACAGTACTTATCTCAAAATGAAAACACAAAAATTTTATGTAGCTTAAAATTACTTACTACAGCAATAATTTCAAAAAGATATGCCTCCACCTATTGAGATAATAACAATAAAACACTCTTTTGACTCTTCACGTAGAGCCAGCCCTATAAAAATGAAGTGCAAGGCTCTTGCAAATGCCAGGAAGATTACTCAACACTTGCTGTATTAAAATTGTTCTTCCATCCAGAGTGAGAAATCTGTACACATGGATGAGCTGTTTCATAGTTTTTGTAGTAAATTCCAATGAACTTAGTGATACCTTAAAAGATCTTCCTTTCACAATTACAGTAACATCAAGAGTTTAAAATAGAAACAAAATTGTGTTAACATAACATTAACAAGTTAAATAAGGAAAAATTAATTAAATATAAAAAACTTCACCTAAACTATATAGTATATACTGTGAAAGATAGGTTGCACTTATCTAAGAATTAGAGGATTTTAACTATCCACAAAGCAGTTTAGGTTATGGGTAATAAAGACAGCTCCTATCCTGCTTGTCAAAGAAGCTGAAGATTTAGAATTCTGCTATGAAATGACTCTCTAGGACTTATATAAAAAGAGACTGTCAATTGTGAATGGCATTGATGGTGGTTTTCTCGGTATTGTAATTTCATGTGCTGGATTAGTCATAATAAGTTCCTTCAGGGAAATAATTAATGACAATTAGAAATGAAGAAGAGAATACAAATAATATGGGAAATAATAGGAAGGTAGAATTTTAACAACCTAATTACTTATTGGCTGTGTGATGCAAAATTTCAAAGCTCTCCCAGGGTGAACAGGATGCAATTAACTAAATTAAACAATGATAGAGATACACATTCTAAGGAAAGTCGGGAGAATATAAAGCCCTCAGAGAAGATGAGGTACAAAGCTGAGAACCTATCACAGTGGATCTGAAGCAATTAAACAAAATGTGTGCGGATTTATGAGTCAATATACCTAATCAGTAAGTAAAGAGAAACTACTAAATCCAACAGAAGAATTTGAATCTTTCTAAAATTTTATTTTCGTTCAATTAAAAATTCAACAGTTGAGGTGGTTAATTTTACATATGAAATTGGCTGGGCCACTAGGCCCACACATGTGGCTAAGTATTATCTTTTTATGAATGTTTTGAGGAGGGTATTTATGGTTGAAATTTGCTTTTAAATTTGGGCTCTAAGAGCCGGGTGTGGTGGTGCACGCCTGTAATCCCAGCACTCGGGAGGCTGAGGCAGGAGGATCGGTGTGAGTTCGAGACCAGCCTGGGCTACAAAAGCGAGCTCAAGGCCAGCCTGAACTGCATGACAAGACCCTGCCTCAAAAAGACAAAATAAATAAATAAATTTGGGCTCTATCTAAACACATGAAGACCTGGCTGCTCTAACAAATGAAGGACCACCTGGTATAGCTGACTGACTACCTTTTAAAAAGATCTTTTTATATATTATCCTGATAATTATGAACTGTGTATGGCAGGTCTTACCAATGATACATCCAGAAAGATACACTTTGTGGAAAACTTTAATTTTGCTCCTTACCCTCTTAGGCTATTTCAAATTCTTCCACCATTGGATAATTTTTGCAGAAAACGTCACAAAAATATTACGTTTCTGCGTACACATTTTTCTCTTGTCACATCGACGACAGCAGCTTGTTGAGTGAATTGAGCGGCAGGAGAACTGGACATGGATTGCACTAATTTTCAGAGAACCCCAGCTTCAAATATTTTTTAGTGGATGGCTACTGCTACTTTCTGGCAACTATCACCTGAGCATCCTGCAAAGTTTTTCTCATGGTTCCTTTAAATGTCATGTCTTAGCAATCTCTTCTTGTTTACAGCAGCAAGCGTAGTCACACCTTAGGCCTTGCCTGCAGCTCAGCAGATGATTGGCAGTTCCTGTCACGTGATCTCCAATCCGGAACTCATGCTTTAGTCGAGAGACTTCACGTTTGTCTTACAGCCTCAAGCTGAAGCTGAAGGGTAGAAGTACATCAGGACACCTTTCTGCACCTATTTGGGACAGCAAAGCTCTGACTGGTGTCATTAGAGGATCTGACCATGAGACTATTCTCTGATCCTTTTAGAAGGGTAGAAAGCCTTTGCTGTGAATACCTGCAGAGCCTTGGTTCTGGAACTGTTTCGTCTTCCTAGCCTGTAGCAGATAGTTTTCCGTTTATGATTCTAACCCAACAGCATTGTCCATTTCCTTGGCCCTAGAACACTACTTGAGCATTTTCTGTGAGCATAAAGAAGGAGTCCAGAACCCCACGTTAGCTGTACTTTTCCTATATGGGTTGAGCAGGAGGGAGTCTTCCTGGTTCCTTCTCTGCTTTTAACCCATCATACTCCAAGGAGTACTCACCTACATCTTGGACCAAGTGGCGTTTAATGGTTCATACAAAATTAGCAAGAAGCATTTTACTTCTTCAGGGTAGTGAATTCTTTTCCAGAGGTGTGCCAAGGTAGAAACAGAGAGAGAGAGAGAGAGAGAGAGAGAGAGAGAGAGAGAGACAGAGAGACAGAGAGACAGAGAGAGACAGAGAGAGACAGAGATGACAGAGACAACAGAGAGAGAGAGACAGAGACAGAGAGAGCAGAAACAACAGAAAAAAACAGAGACAGAGAGAGACAGAGACACAGAGAGACAGAGACAGAGACAGAGACAGAGAGAGAGACAGAGAGGAGTGAGAGATTCCTAACTCCATAGTAAGTTCATCAGAGCTTTGTCCCTCATTGAAATTCAGCTAACCTGGAGCCTCTGATTATGTTGAGCTCATAGAATTTTATTGTTTGGGAAATCACCTGTTTTCTGTCACTGTCAAGATAGGAATGACATTACCTTGTGGCTTTAAACAATTTGAGAGGAAGGAGGAGGTTTCAGTTGTGTTCAAATAGTAAAAAATAGAAACATTGAGTTTATCAGTTATTTATCAGTTACTATGATCAATTATTTAAACACAAGTCATCTATTTACCATCCCTCATAATTAGAGTAAGGATTTCAGATATGATGGGAAAACCTTAATTTACCATGGGTACATTGCTAAATAATTCTTGTTCAACTTCGCTTTTTAGCATTTTCTTCTGAAATTATTTTGGCTGGGTGTTATGGTTCATGTCTGAATGTCCCCTCAAAACTTCATGCAGTGGTTAGGCAGAGGTATTCTTAAGCTGCTGAGTCTAGTGTTTGTGATTAGCTCTTTGTGTAATGCTGGGATTGGGGTTATGAGTTTCACACTGACCCTAGGTTTGGCACTCTGCATACGACACAAGGGAAGAAAAGACCTTTGGACCTCCTCTGTCACTCTTATTGCTTTTGGTATTTTCTGCTGTCCCAGCTACCAGGAACTGGTACATCTTCATCATACCAATATGCCTTCATTATGGAGTGAAACTTCCAAAACCTATGAGCTAAATAAACATTGTCTTTTTTAACTCTGGGTGCTGGATATTTTGTCTCAACAAGAGAACAGAATTTGATACCAGAAGTGGGGTCATCGCTGTGACTATACCTGAGCATGTGATTCAAAAGCCTTTGTCAATGGCTTCCTGGAAGAGTTTGAAAATGTTTGGAGATGTTGCCTGAAACAGCTATGCTGGACCACATTAGGCTGTTTGGTAAGAGAGATTCCAGTCACAGCTACAAAGACCAGAAGCCTGACAGAAATCCTGTTCATGAAGACCAGCCTCAGGAATTTTCAGTGGGGAAGGAGGACTTCATTGGTTGTTGGTGTCTAGACAATCTACATATAATTATGCGAGTGAAATCATAGGTGAGGCTTACAAACTAAGAGGTGGGAGAGTCTACAAGGGACCCATGTTCCCACAAAAGCTGACTGATACATCTAGCAGTAGCCTGGCCCTAGAACATGAAGATAAAGAGGGGTCAAGGATGCAGCCCCAGCCCAATGTCAAAGGCCTGGAAACTGGCTATAAGTTGGTATACAAACATGGTGAAAATGAAGGACACATCTCCTTAAGATCAGAGATTTGTAAAGTGAGCACATTTCCTATTTTTGCTTTCTGTAATCAATTCAGATTATAAACCGGTTAATTTGTTCCACGCATGTCAGTATCCACAGACACAACCAGGGCTGTGCTTTATTCCTCTACTTGGTCTCACTTTTCTTCTCCAAGCCATGCGATGTATTACAGTTCCTGGCCCAACTCCACCACTCATCAACTTGGTAAAAACATTTGAAAGCGTAATTAATCCCCAAGTACAATAACAAGCATAATAATAATTATGCTTCACATCGTACAACTTTTCTGCATAACAGTGCGAATATATTTTCCATTCCAAAATTCTCTCGCCCGTATAGAAAGCACTATTTTCTTTGCAGGTTCTGTAACTGATATTCTATAACTTAAGCAGCATTAGGAAATTTCAGCAGTACTTCAATCCTGATATTAAACAATTAACATTACATTCAAATGAAAATGGAGGTGTGTGTACGTGTGTGTGCGTGTGAGTGTGTGCATAAGCATATTAACAAATTAGGAAAGAAATATTAATTACTATTAGAATGTTCATTTCTCTCTCTGGTCTAAGAGTCACAGACTATTATTTATAATTATTATCACTTACTATCCATTCTATATTTCTTTGTACTTTGGCAAACATTTTATCAGGTTTTGATCTTTACCTGGTGGGGTGACCAGTACTTTAATTCTTGAAAGTTCTGGACCATTTGTCACCCTGCCTAGGTTGGGTTACTATATTTTCCCATTGACCTTAATAATAAGACAGGATAATCTCCTGCACTCCAAGCATATTATTCTTACCACGGTTGTGAAATAGTAGTCCAATTTCTTCTTGGCAGTGTGTATCAATCATCTACACCAGCATTTTAAGTCTCCGTTTAGCCTGTGGATGCAGAGACATGAATAGTTAGGTCAGGGAGAAATTTTAACTTCCAGGAATCATTGTTCTGCCTCCTAGTGGATTACCACTTTCTTTGGAAACTAAGAGTTACAGTTATCTTTATCTACACAAGAGAATGTGTAGAGATAGTGAATAGCCATTGGGCATCTCAGGAGGCCAGTGTTATGTAACTTTTCCAGAGTTCTTTGACAATGTTTGAAATGAAAAATTAAAATCCTTTTTTGTATTCTCTGAAAGATACTCCTTTCAGCGAGATTTTTAAGGGAGATTTTTTTTTTTTTTTGTCTTTTTGAGACAGGGTCTCACTATGCAGTTGAGGCTGGCCTTGAGCTCAATTTTGTAGCCCAGGCTGGTCTCAAACTTGCACCAATCCTCCTGCCTCAGCCTCCCGAGTGCTGGGATTACAGGCGTGAGCCACCACGCCCGGCTAAGGGAGAAATTAAAAAAAAAAAAAAAAGAGTATACATGACTAGAAATGCAGTCACTAATAATGTAACAAGCAATTTCCCCTAAAATGGCCTCTCATATTTTAAAATTTTTGGCTGCTTTCCAAATATCTAGGTCTAAGCCTATGAAACAGTGTAAAGCTTTAAAAAAGCAACAAATTCAATGTGCTTAACACTATTCACATAAAGACAGGGGCAGTAATCCAATCTCAAGGATGTCTGCACCATACAAAGTTTAGTAATCATAATTCCTTGTGAAAGAAAAGTCTATCATGCTTGAGGCAGTATTTGCTTTATATATCAAAGTAACAAATACATTAACTTTACTTTTTACTTTATCCCTATTATATTTTGTTGCTGAATTCTGTTTTAAGAAAAGTCTGACCTAGCCGGGTGTGGTGGCTCACGCCTGTAATCCCAGCACTCGGGAGGCTGAGGGAGTAGGATGAGTGAGAGTTCGAGACCAGCCTGGGCTACAAAACTGAGCTCAAGGCCAGCCTGAACTATACAGCAAGACCCTGTCTCAAAAAGAAAAAAAAAAAAAAAGTCTGACCTGACACAGTATGGAGTTACAATGCTTTCTCTAAGTCATATATCTGAGTGTTGGCCTATTTCCAAGCCCTGAAATAAAGAAGATTCACTGTTCTATGAAATGCTGTGTGCATGATGCGATTGTTAAGATCCCTGGAAAGGATTAACAATACTGCGTTTCTATCTGCATATTTAACTGTAGGAAAAGGGGAAAATAGAGATTTCTGGAAAATTGGGGAGCAATGTGTATAATAAGGCTCCACTACTTAGAGGCCTAAGATAATCCCATAGTCCACCACTGTGGCCAGATCCCACGAGTGTCAAGAGATCTAAGGGGTTTATAGGCGAGCTACATAAATGGTAAGGAGAAGGAATCCTACCTGTGGTCACTTTCTATATCTTAAATTAAGACTGAAATTTTATATAGCTCCAGCTGGCAGTTTATTTCTTATGACTTTAGCTTTGTAAAAGAAGCCTATACAAAAGGTCAAATGGCTCTTACTGTTGCACTCTTTGTAAATGTAGCTAATCCAAAGTTATATCTTGTACCTAAGAGGAATCACCCATATGTTCCACCATCAGTGAAGCATAAGAATTATGTATATGACTTATCTTTTACAGTTCATGGAAAATGTCATGGAAAAGTCTTAATAGTTTAAAGTATTATATTTATTTATTATATGTTTAGTCAAGCTTTTACCATATTTAGGGCACATTATTCAGGGAATAATGTTTTATCAAATTAATTGACATTCAACTTGAGCAGATAGGGTTGGCTTGTGTCTAGCTGTCCCCTCAAAAACTTGTGCAGTCTTAAGTAAGGGTTTCTCAGCAATGTCTGCATCTAGAGATTGATCCATCTAGACTGATCCATGGTTCAACACTAAGATTAGAGGTGTGTGATTGCGGGATCTGTCCACTGGTTGGATCGGCACTGCTACAATCCTGATAGGCTGGACACAGTGTCAGGGACAGAAGGAGGCTTGCCTCTCCGCTGTTGTTTCTGCTGTGTTCCAGTGCCATGAGCTTTCGCCCCTCTGCAGATTGCCACCCTCACTTGAATTCAGCTGATTAGGAACTGAAAGCTCCTCAAAAACTATGAGATGAATAAATCTCTCCTCTTTTTACTGTAAGTGTTAGCTATTTTGTATCAGCAACAAGAAATGCATCTTAGATGCATCTCAATAATCTGTCCTTTCTCTTTTGCATTCACTTAGCATCACTTACCCATCTGGGGACAAAGCACAATGTATTTAGACCTGGATCCAAATGTCATTATAATCTTTTACACTTGTCTCTGCTTGCATAAGAAATGACATAATCCAGAGTGGTAAAACTTCATGGAGGAAGAATATCTGGTCTTTCTTGTGTCATTTGTTATAGTACCAAAGAAAACTTTCAAACTACATTATATGCATCAGTATGCATAAAAGAGAAACATATATTTATCATGAAAAAGGATTGAAATTTGGGGATTTTTTATGCTATCTAACTCTGACTTACGTGAAGATTTGTCCCCATTCATTGTTATAGTTCATTCTAGTAATTACAGGTTGTTATTAACTTTTTTCTGTTGCAAACTGCTCCCAGGAGTTTATATTTCCTCACAGATCATTTCATCTTATTTATGGAGTACATTTGCTTTTTCATTTTACTCTACTATAGGATTCAAGGAACTCCTTGTCATTCAGGTTTTTAAAAATATATTTGGCCCCTGCTCCTGTTTGTAGGCACTTTAATCTGATGAGAGTTTTGGCTGGCCCTTAACTAAATTTTTCATAATGCCTTTACATGAAATTTCAGGAAAACGTCACAAAACTGGAGTAGAATTTTCTACAGTGTCCAGCATCTTATTACATCTGATATATTTTATGGATCTCTTTAAACATCTCTCCATTACAGAAGATACATGTATTTCTTAGCCTTACGAATTAAAAATCTAAATAATAACCTAAAATCAAAATAAACTAAGTTTTAGTATAGTTGAGAGCAAAAGACAACCTCACAATCTATTTTGACAGCGAGTCCAGTGTGTCTTTGACCCTTTAGACATACATTTCATGGGAAAATGGTCCAGAGTAAAAAAAAAAATTCATTCCCATTCCTCCCATGCTTGCCTGGTAGAAATCCTTCAGGTGCTTTGGTCTGTGGCATCAATTCTGCTGTAGTTCGACTGCTATGGGGAAACTGTCTCAAACTATTGTTTTGCTTTCGGTCAGGGTGTTATCTTCAACACCAGATGTTGTATTTATTTCAGTGTAAGTTTCCTGTGCAACTTTAAAAAAAATGTAAGGGAAAACAACACATGGAAAGTTGACTTCTAAGCTCATATTTTCCCTTTTGCCAGCCTCGAACGCGTATTAGTATTTTTCAGAGACTGCAAATCCATATGAGATGTTGTGTTTCCAATGTGTTGTTTATCTCTGACACCATCAGAAGTCCATTAATCATTAAAATACCAACAATAATTTCTTTTCTGAAGAACACCTCTTGATGTCTGGAAAATATCTAGGTTTCAGGTATTTCACTTATAACTCTAGCTTGATCTTGGTTGTTACTTTGAATTTGTATCTTCCAAATCATTATAGATAAGTGTGCGACACAGGTATTGAACAAGTGATATTTTGTGCATAAAATTTGATTGATTTTGGGTGTTTAAGGAATAAAACTTAATTTGTCAGTATGTGGTAGGAAATGCTCTCATCAAAACCTTAAGCTATTGTCCTTGATGTTTTCTCTGTCCTATATTTCCATGCTGTTTTTTTTTCCTTCCCTCTTTTTCTGACCATCCTGTTTTTCCTCTTTCATTCATTCATTAGTGTATCCTTCTTTACCTTCACCCTTCCATTTACTTTATACTTCATTGACTTTTTATAAAAAAGTTTCTATGTGGTTTTCTGGCATTGTTCCTAAGAATCTCATATTAACGTGAAGACATTATTTACCTAGAAAATGCAATGATCAGTACGCATTTCAGCTGGACAATGCCAGAGATATAGCACTTGCTAAATATTTGTCTGTCCCTCCTGTCCAAATTCAACAGCACTATTATATATTCACTGCATGAAAGTCTTCTCAGGCAATTCAAAGTTACCGCACCCCTACTGAGCAGAGCACAAATCTCCAAATAATCTCCCTTGGTTTATATACTCCACTTATAATGCCACAGGAGTCCACTTTTTCCATCTCTTTCACACCTGAACATTACTGTAAATTCTGTTTTCTTAAAACACTTCTCTTTGTGTCTTTCTGATCTCCCACTGCTTCCTCATTAATTTAGTCATTGATTCCCTGTTAACTGAAGAGAAAGAAAGCAGTATCACTCTAACCAGCTTTTTGTGCCTTCTCTAATAGGCCTTTAAAGAAGCATTCCCCAATTGAATTTTCCAGAGCTATGTTCCTGAGAAAATTCTAAAAAGCATGCTCTTGGAGATGATCAGGGAATTACAAAGTTAGTATGATGAGTTGTAAGAGGCTCAAGACAACAACTTCCGATATTGCCACTTGTGCTGATAACCCACTCCTATTGTGGAACATTGGACTATACATATAACTACTTTCTCTTAATTCAATTACAAGAAATATTTGTAACAAATGTCTTTAGAAAACTTATGTCTGCCTCTTGTACTCTGCACAAGCACTATGAAGACAACAATAAGCATTGTATTGATTTTTGTGGCTGTCCTACTGATGGGTTCTGAAACTCTCATTGCTATTTCTTTCTTGTTGAAATTAACAAAATAAGAAAAATGATCAAGAAAGGTGCACAGAATACCAGTTCAGAACATGTAGCTCTAAGCAAAATGTGCTCATATTTTAGCAGTTATCAGTATATAAAAGATTATTCACACATACACACTCTATGTGTGTGTGTGTGTGTGTGTGTGTGTGTGTGTGTGTTGATTTCAAACCAATGAATAGCTAAATATATGAGAATTAACTTGCTTTGGTCTCATTGCCTCATTTCAAATGATGATTGATAATTGTACATATTAGCTAGCGATGTGTTAAGCTACACTTTCAGAAACCAAAGAAGACTATATGAAAGGAAAAAGGGAGTTATTTTTATCCGGAAGTGGGTACTATGTGCTTGGATATAGCTGTTTCATAATAAAAACAAGCTTGTTCTTGTTTTCTGTTCTCTTATCAAGTGATAGGCCACTTTTTATAAGATATTGGCATATCCCCTGGCATTTCATCTACACTGAAAGCAGAAACAAGTAAGATCATGCTCTTCGCTCTCACTGGGCATATAGCTTTGCACAACTGCAAGGAACTGAGAGGAACTGTACTTTTATACCTGCACATTTTTTTTATCAAAATAATTATTTTGTTAGTAATGTGGGAGAGAACAGACTCGTGTGGATACATCCTTTTTCATTAGTCATTGAAACCAAACATGTTCAGCTGAAAAGCCTTGAGCATGTCACCTACCTGCCTATAGGTCCTCTGACCCGAATCAGTTTCCCTTTAAGCGGACCATGTCCTGTCTTCTAGGGCTGGTGCTTCTCAGTTCTGCTGGAAAAGCGTGAGTTAGTGAGTGGCCCACAGATCACTAACACATGCCAACCTGGGCTTGCTCAGAAGTACCCGCGAGATTCTGGTTCCTAGAGCAGCCAGCAGGCGAGGTCTGATGTGCAAGTCACTTTCACATCTTGTCTTCATAGCTTTTCTACTGAACCCTATAGTCCAGTCAAGTCATCCATTGAAGCCATGTCGGTAGAGAGAGAGATCACCGAGCAACACAGTGACTAGGAGGAAAATAAGGCATAGAACTGAATCATTACTACAGTAAAGCCCAATGTCCGATCTTGCTATGTTTACTTCAAAACAAGCTTGAGTCCACAGAGGGAGATTATTAAAACAATTCAAAAAGAATAGGCGATGAGCTAATTTTCCCTGTCTCAGCGACAGAATGCCTGGCTCACATAACTTAAAAGGAAGTTTTAATTTAGCTCCGACGATAGGTGGTTTAAGTTCATTGTCGATGGACACAAGGTATAAGTGACTCAGCAGAGAAAAACTGCTGACCTGTTGGTGGCCAGGGTGCAGACCAAGCAAAACGGAAGGAGTGAAGAAAAAAAGTACATCCGTTCAGGTCATGCCCTCTTGTAGCCCAGCTCTTCTGAGAAGTTTGTGCTTGTGACCGCAGGGTGTGAGATGTTGGGGATGCATTCTAGATCACAAGTTTAACTGGCCATTCCTGACCCTCAAAGGCTCATGACCATCTTCTCAGACAAAACGAAGCTAGCACATCACTACTATTTACCAAAGGTTTCATAATTCCAGTACTGCCAAAAAAAACCTGAGTCCAAAGTCTCCTCTGAGACTCAGGCCAAATGCTTAGCTGTGATACCCTACATAAATTAAAAGGAAGATTCAGTGTTGAATTAAAGTGCTGCAGAGAATATATCCCCACCAAAAAGACTGGAATAAAAACAATAGGTTAAAAAAATGTTGAAAGCAAGACAAAAGCACAGTAGACCAAGCACAAAAATATAAGAGTTTGGTGTTCAGCACCCAGCTCAGTTTGTGTAGACGCGTGTGCCCCAGAGGGCATGGGATTTCTCTCCCCTGTCTCCTGGCTGATTCCAGTCCACATGCTCTCTCTTGGGCTGGCTCTGCTCACTTCTTACGAATCCCCTCGACAGATATTTCACATTTCTTGCATTTCCAGTAGGCTGAGGTTACTGCTGCCTTTTGCCTTCATTTCCACAACTTCACACACTACTCTTTCCGAAGCAAACCTCCTGGCCTTCTAAAACTTCTTCTGAAATCTTGGCAGAAACCTCTGTGACCTCAACAGAGGTTGAGGTTGTATTCTGTGTGCCTGGGAAACACCATGATATAGATGATGCTAAAGGCTGCTGGTGGCTCAAGAAGTTTCCTGCCTCCCCTTGGACATGGCTGTAGTGTCCTCTCAATACTTGGATGATTTTTTTTTTCTTGTTTCAGAACTTTTGTTTGTTTATTTATTTTTATGGCCGGCTCAGTCTGCCCTCAGGGCAGGGCTGGCACAACATGTGGTGCCGAGGATCGAACCGTAGTCTCTGCAGCCTCCTGCAGGAGCTTTAGACCACTGAGTGATCCTGCCGGGCCCCACTTGGATGATTTAAATCAGAGAAACACATCTAGACAAAGTATTTTTATGAGGAGGCCCTGGAACTATGTCTTTTTTATTTTGTTTGTCTTTTTGAGACAGGGTCTCGCTATGCAGTTGAGGCTGGTCCTGAGCTCACTTTTGTAGCCCAGGCTGGTCTCGAACTCGCACCAATCCTCCTGCCTCAGCCTCCCGAGTGCTGGGATCACAGGCGTGCGCCACCACGCCCGGCCACTATGTCTTTTTTAGAGCAAATACGTTCAAAGGACTTTACCCCTTTATATCATACAGTTGCAAATGGTGGCTTCTCATACCTGAGATGTCTGCTAGCCATCTTTTTCTCTGTTCTGATTCAAGGATTGTGACTTCTTTTTAAGACCACTGTTCTCAGCAGCTATACTATGATCCTAACCTTAAACGTGATTCTTTCTAGTGAAACTGCAAACTTTTGAAATCACTTAGCTTTGCTTTTCTCTCCTATCTTTCAGTCCATGTGGTTAAATGCATCCTATAGTATGTACGGTGGAATCTCAGTGTGGGTCTAGAGTGGCACTTTCTTCATGGGAGCAATTAGTCTGCGTCTTAGCTACCTTTTCTCATTGCTGAGACAATACGCTTGATACCCAAAGTTCAAGTTTACTCCTTTACTCGGTTCATTTTAGCTCACACTTGGTGGTGGTTCCGGACCACAGCTATTTTGTTTCAAAGCAGAAATGAATGCTTTGCTAGAGGAGAAAAAGTCCATGGTATTGTAGATAGGAAGGCAGCAAGCAGTCAAATCAGTGGGCAGTGATGGCAGGCTGCCTTTCTCTATTCCTTTATATTCCATGGAGGACACAAGCTTATTGACTAATCATAGTAGATGTTTAAGTAGTGGTCAACTTATTACACTCCTCTGAATGAAATTAGCATGGTGCTAGGTGCCGGAGGCCCCCTGAAGATTATCACCAGGAACATAAAGGCAGAATAGGAGAAGCTGCCAAAAACACTTAGGAATGATGATGTCTAAATAAGCTGTCAGACCTGCTGGAAGGTGCTAGTTCTCTTGGGCTGTTGTGCTGGAGAACCTTGTCATGCTGGCTTTTCAGATGCACTTTGGAGAAGCTTTGCTCCTCATCCTGAGCGTTCTTTCCTGGCTTGGCCTGGTGGAGAATCTTGTCGCATTGGCTTTGCTGAAGGAAACCCAGCTTTCCTCATTACTGGAGGAGCTCAAGGTCTCACTGTTGCTGAGAACAGCTGTGGTCCTTTTAGGGGAGTTTTCTTGTGGCTCTAGGTCTTCGGCTGGACTGTGGGAGGCATTATCTGAACTCATATAGGATATTAGGATTTACACCCTAAGCTGGGTTCTTTATTATTTGGTGTGTAGATAGGTCTCTCGAATTTATATATAACTATTTGGGTGATTCATTATAAAATATTATAAAACATGTCCTGTATCATAAAATTCCTTGCAAAAAACATCAAACCATGACCAACACCCAGAATTAAGGAAGGAAAAGTATTTTTTAGCTCCAATTTTGTGGAGGTTTCAGTCTATACTCAGCTGGCTCCAAGGCAGTGGGGCAGCAGCTCCTGATGGTGGACAAATAGCAGGAGCATAAGAATAAGTCTGTCTCCCTTATGATACATTCCGGCTATCTGCCCGCAGCTATGTGTAATATCCACATCCATAATCCCAGGAGTGCATAAAGCCATAATCCCAGCACTGGATCATGAATGAATCACAAAATCTAGAAATTCACCTCATGACTGCATAACCACAACAATGAACGCAGAGTGATTATTTTTTTTTTAATATTTCACAACACACTTCTTAAAGATTATCTCTGGTTATCCAAGTGTACTTCCCAGGAAGTTATCAAGCCTAACATCAAAAGTGATGTGATTATCTCTGTTCCTATAGGCATCTTTTGAGCTTCTTTTTTATTATGAATGGTATTCAGATTACAATTAAAAAATAGTTTCCCAGTAATGTTATTCAAAATTAGTTTAATGCTTTTGTTTCCCACCAAGGATCCAAACTTAACGACATTGCTTCATGATTTACTCCCGTTAAGTGCCAAGTAGGACAATAGTTGTTTAAATGGATTGTGACTTGATTTTGCTATGTCCGCAGTGCTTACACTAATGGCTTTCAGGTTTTATTTTGAAATATTTTGAATATCACAGTAGTACTGAAGATTCACTTATAATCTCAGTATGTGGGAGTCTGAGATAGGAGGATCACTGTGAGTTAAAGACCAGCCTGACTGCTAAACAGTGACCACAAGGCGGGCCTGAACTTCATAAAGAGGCTCTTATGTTTAAAAAAAGAAAGAGAGAAAGAAAGAAAGAAAGAAAGAAAGAAAGAAAGAAAGAAAGAAAGAAAGAAAGAAAATTGAGTATTCCTTTTATGATACCTTGAATATAATAGTAGAGAATGAACTTGCTAATTCTTCCTAACATGATTCATTTGATGATAGTCTGTTGTTCATTTAATGTTTGTGAAGTTTCCCCCAACCACATTTTTCTTTGTTTGCTTGTTTTGCATTTTATGGAAAGGCCTACAGGGCATTCAGGATCTCACTACTAGATTGGACTCAGTGATCCACCTGTTTATAGCCTCCCAAAAGCTGGGATTACAGGCGCACGCCACCAGGCCCAGTCTCAGTTGCTGGCTCAGCAAGTCCCAGGATAGGCCAGAGTGGCAGGCCGGGAGATCCAACCCTTGCCCGTGCACCTGCTTGAAGGAGCTTTAATCCACTGTACTATTTGGCCAGCTTCCCTTCTACTTTTCTATTACTGACAATGCAAAGCTTTTTATTTATTTATTATTTTTTTTCCTTTCAATAATCATTCTTGGTTGTATTCACATTAAACACATACATATATTTGAATAATGCAAGATTCTTTGTTCTCTTAAATTTTCTGCTAGTATATTTATTTTCTGTACTACTACTTCCCAATTTTTTAGAAAATTTTCCTCTCTTCTATAATTACTGGATGTAATTCTATCATAACTTTTAGCTTAATTTTATTTTTAAAGAATAAAAAATGGTAATTAAAATACTAGAAATTTTATAGGATTTCACTAAACAAAATAGTAAGAATTCAACAATGGCTGCTATAATGCACGATATTATCTTCAAAGTGGCTGTTTAGATTACCAGATATATGCATGCAAAATTGACCAAAAAATTAGAAGAAATTAAAGAGGAGATAAAAAATAAGCATTAGAGGCTTCTTTCAATAGACCAGCAAACATCAGCAGTACAATTATCCAAGCCCTCCTGTGTACATACATAAATATCTTTTCCCTGCCTTCTTCCTTTCGTCCTTTTCCTCATCCCAGTTGTCCCCTACCTTTGAGCAGATTCTTTCTCCCTTGCAGTATCTCTTATTTCTTTCAGATTTTCTTTGTTCTTTTAGGTTCTTACACTACTGAGACAATATGATGTTTGCACATGTGGGTCTGATTTATTTCACTTAAGCATATGCTCTCTGCTTGGATCTATTTACCTAGGAAAACCTTGGAGTTTATCTTTTTCATAGCCAAGTAATGCTCCATTGTGGAAAGATATAACATCCTTCTTTATCCCTTCCTGAGTCAATGGGCAGGAGGATTATGGTCAGAATTTAGGTATGAAAGACTCTACTGCTTTTCTAGCTTATTGATGTTACTCAGATTAGTTTTTTTCACACTTCCCCTTTCATAATCTATACATTTAACACTACATATTGCGCTCTTCTACAAATTTCATGGTATTCTACAAATTATGATGTTCCATATTTTAATTATGATTCCATTAGAATATATTTCACTTTTACATTTACTTTTCTTTGATACGTAAGTTCCTTAGAATCATATACATTATTATAAGTAACATAATTAAATGATAATTTTAATTGGATGTTTTATAGTCAAATCTTAGTCCCACAGGTGCATAACTATGTAAGATCTGACTGCATAGCACTCAAATTTCTCCCTATGATTTGAGACACAGCGTTAGTGATCTAAGTTTATTTTGGCAAATCCCATGTGCTCTCAAGAGAAGTAAGTTCCTGACTTGCATTTGCTCATTTGAGGTTATTAATTGGCTTTCTGGATATCAACTATTTCTGCAGAACTTTTTTGTATTTTAATCTAGATTTAAGAGCTTCAAAAATAGTCTTGTACATTTACAAATCTGTCTAGTACTATTTTTCGTGTTCTAGGCCTGCTGCACATTATGTAATTTTCATATTAAAAGATCGTCTCATTACTCAGAATCAGCCTTTCCATTATATGCTATTTCTTTGTTATGTTTATGCCTCTTTTATTGGAGTCTACTTGGTCCAGTGATGTTTTGAGTTGGTATTAGCTTGATACATACTTCTCTACACTTGAGTTTGCAACCTTTCCACATCGAATATTTAAGGATTTTCCTTTTATGAGAAGTATATTAATTTTCCACTGATGTTAAACAAATGACAAAAAAAAAATTAGCAAGTTAAAACAATACCCATTTACTCTGTCACACTTCCTGTGGATCAAGGGCCTCGTCCCTGCCTAGCTGGCTCCTCTGCTTTTGTTTCAAGTAGCTGCTGGGAGGATTTGGCCGCAGTGGGTCCCCCACACTGGAGCTTGAGCTGGGGAAACACAGACCTGTATGCCTACTGATATTGTTGGCGGTACCGCCCTCACTGTGACTCTGTGTGGGCATCCGTTACTCCATTGCCGATACAGAACTTTGCTTCTCTACCAGCTTTTCTAGCCTGTTGCAAGCAGCCCGCGACACGAGGCTCCAGAGGAAACTCTAAATGGTCATGAATAGATAATTCGAGGCGATATAACGAAGCAGCTGACATCCTGATCTGGTTGTGAGAGATCAGATATTATTTCTGACCAGAGCTCAGGGCAGAAGACAAGAAGAACTCCCCAAACGCATCAAGAGCAGAAGGACAGGGCGTGGGAATGGCCGGCCATCCTTTTGGTTTGCCACATGAAACATCGTGAGTTTTCTTTTAAAAGCCGAGTTGTTGGCTGCAATGCGGGGACTGCAGAGTTCATCTCTCTTGATTCCAGTGCATGAGCACAGAGAGTAATGTTCTGCTTTTTATTCTTCTTTTGCATCCGTGCTGTTCACTTTTTCATTTTTTTTTTCTGTTTGCAATATTGTATTCTTTGAAGTTAGTATAGTTATTCCATTTTATCTTAATAAACACGTTATTCTTTTATTAGTCCTTTAAGTAGTATATAAAATAAGTGTGTTTGGTTTATTAGAATCTGCTATGAATTAATGCTTTATTACTTCACAGGCAAATAAGGAACTTAAAACACTAAATCTATTTAATTTTTTTTTTTTTTTTTTTTTTTTGTCTTTTTGAGACAGGGTCTCGCTATGCAGTTGAGGCTGGCCTTGAGCTCACTTTTGTAGCCCAGGCTGGTCTCGAACTCACACCGATCCTCCTGCCTCAGCCTCCCGAGTGCTGGGATTACAGGCGTGAGCCACCACGCCCGGCTACTAAATCTATTTAAAATACTCTACATTTTCTTGCCAGGCATATCTACATACCTATGTACTACATAAAATTTGTATTATTAATACATCATATAAATACCTTGCCTATCTTCTTTGATGTACTTCGCCTCATTTGAAGCATAAATTTTAATATTTAAATGTTATTTAATTTTCCATTTTTGGGTTCATTTTTTCTGACACTATTTTTTTCCCATGAAAAGAATTATGCTTTACTACCAGATTTTGTGCAGGTTTGGGAGAAGCTTTAAATGTATCTGTTTTCACCTGTTAGTTGTGCATGCTTATAAAATATGAAGTAATTTGAATTTTGCTTCTAATAAACTTATCCCATTAAAATTTTCCATAGCATATGAAGTGGCCTAACATTTTGGAAAATTATTAGTATCATTATTGTTACTATTAGTGAATTTTAGGGTGTTCAGTGTCTCACTACTATACCGGACTTGTAGTGATCTGCCTGTTTACAACCTCCCAAGAGCTGGGATTACAAGCTCAGGCCACCATGCCCAATCTCAGTTGTCCTCTCATTGCACCTCAGGGGCGGGACCAGCACAGCAGGCCCAGGAATTGAGACCCTGGCCCCTGTATCTGCTTACAAGCACTTTAATCTGCTGAGCTACTTGACCAGCCCATGCAAATTATTTTCATTTCAGTTGCTCTTAATGCAAATATATAACTTCTAAAATTTCATTTCACTGGGTTTATTTCTTGGGGACTGCTTTCAGTTTCATAAAGCTGCAAAGTTGTTGCCATGAATAACTACTATAAAATTATACCAAGTAAAGAACGCTAGAGGCATTGAGTTTAGATAGTACATACAGGCTATGGTTTTTATCTAAAATGAATTTGGAAATGTGTGGCACCACACAGGGAACCCACAACACTAAGTAGCCAAATAAAGTATGTGATTACTCAATTTTGCAAAAGATGCATTCTTTCTATTCAAAGACATTAGCAAACTTGGAATAAATGAAATAGAATGCAAATTATAATTTCCAAGAAAGAGCCAGTGATGGTGATTATTGAAATTATCTACCACATTTCAGTTTTACATTAGAATTTTCTTAAACCAGAAATTATAGTAATACAATTTTAAGAGATTTTAGTGCTAGTAGGTATGATACTAACTTGATAGTCATAAAGCTTCTTATGTAAATTTACTGAATTAAAACATGTGGCAAATATAGCAGGTGGCTTTTGTCTTATTGTAGAGCTAGTAGGTTAAACTCCCAAGTGCTATACACAAAAGGACTGGGGAGAGGGTTCGTTGGCATGGCCACTTGCCTGGGAAGCGCAAGGTTCTGAGTTCCATCCCTGGCACCATAAATACATAAATAAATAAATAAATAAATAAATAAACAAATAAATGTTTCAAAAATAAACTGTGTTGGTGCACTCCTGTAATCCTAGCACTTGGGAGGCTGAAACAGTAGGATCATTGATAGTTCAAGACCAGGTTGAGCTACAAAGTGAGTTTAAAGCCAGTCTGAAATGCACAGTGAGACCCTGTCTCAAAGAGATTACTACTACTACTACTACTACTACTAGAATTCTATTACAGCATAAGAGTGTATCATATTTTATGAGAATTATGTTATAACTATATTATAAGACATAATATAATATAATAATGTAATATATGAATTACAATGAAGATATAGTTCATATATATGTGTTCATATATATGTGTTCATATCTTTACATTAACTAAATCATTGAATATTCACTTACGTTCTTCCATTCTTTCTAGAAAACACAGCGCATCCCTTCATTTTCAAAGATGGGGAATAAAGGCAGAGACACAGAAGTCAGATTTCTGACAATGAGATAGTGGGTAGGCTTGGATCTAAGCTCGCCTTGTATTCAGGCAATATACAAGCCGTTCTGCCGCACTACACTGACAGCACATTTTGTCTCATTGTAAACACGATGTAATCAAACTGATGCCGACCAAGTTGTGGTGTTCTGGTTCTCTAGGTAACTTGAGCTTTGTAGATCTGTTTTGAAGATTACAGTAGAATTACATCTGAAAAGTAGAATTATGCCATCCTATTATATTTCACAAACCATCTTGATACTATTAAAATTAAAGTTAGTTATTACTTTACTCTCTCACTTTAATCATTTCATGTAACTTTTATTTTGGATAGATATTTTATTTACTAAATATAGTTAGATGAATGCCTTACTGAGAAAATATAATGCTATTTTTATGATTCAGATTACTCATTTGTTCATCTTTCATTTTGCCTTCCTTAGTAGATTCATTTCCAATTCTTCCAATTGTTGTAATTCTTGAAAACAGAGCTACTCTTCATCACATGTTGTGATTGTATGAAGTTACCTGCACCTTCTAAAAGACCAAAGATGAATTTCTTACATGAAATAAAAATCCTGGTTAAAAATATACAAGCTCATCTTTACCCTTCACGCAGTTTAATGTACATGTACAAGGCTTAAATGTTAGCTAAGTTTTAACGGGCCAGTTAGCACTTAAATTTGTATGAAAATGAACACAATGGCAGCGGTTTATTTTAATTCTGTTTTCTCTGTGGGTAGCACTAAGATATCTACTTGTTGGGCCTGTGTGTAGAGCAATACAGGAGAGTCACAGGAACAGGCTCCTTATCGCCCAGAGCTATTGATTCTGCTCCGCTCCTCCCCTTTAGAGGCCACCTGTGTCGCTGATTTTCTGAATTACAGTGAAAGAAAAAGGAGCTAGCAATTTGACATTTGTAGCTAGACTTTAGGCAATAAAAGCTCAGGCATATGTTGTCTTTGAACTCCACATATGTGCAAAGCATTCTAATAAACTAGAAAGTGCTTTGTCTCAGAAGAGTGAAAGCTGACTGGAATGATAAAGGTGGTGCGTATTTCCTATGTTCCTTCATCATATTCCTTCAAATAATGATTGCCTATCGCCTATGGAGGGCGCTACCCGCTGTATTTTAAAAGTCATTTCTCCACTTCAATTTATAAAATCCTGAACTTGGATGATACTGAGATGACCTGACGTCCTTACCAACCCTCAGAACATCTTGATAATGAAGAGGAGGAAACAGTTAGGAAAGTCATTTCATAACGTCTAACTCTCCGTGAAGAACGCTTATCAAAGATGTTTTTTAAAAATGTATTTGGGACAGCATCTTACTAGACACCTCAGACTTGCACTGTTCATCCTCTCTCAGCCTCTTGAGCTGGGATTATAGGCATGTGCCCTCACACCCGGCCTCAGTGGCTGGCTCATCATGCCCAGGTGTGGGTCCTGGGGCCAAATAGTGCCGAGGATCAAGCCCACGTTCCTGCGCTTGGCTAGGCAGGTATTTAGTCCACTGAGCTGTCTTGCCAGTCCTAAGAACGTTTCATGTTTTACAAAAGCCAAGCTTTTATCTTCTTGTTCAATGTTTGTTGAAAACTTCTTCCACCCTGCATTTATATATTTTACAGATTGAAAGTATATTTTTGAAAATATCTTCAGTCAAAAGTTATAGTGAGTAGAATTATAATAGCCACAAAGAAAAGTAGTTAGGTTTATAATTTTCATTAGATTAAACTTAAACATATAAGAAAAAATGTGCTGGGCTGGCGGGATGGCTCAGTGGTCTAACGCGCCTGTTTAGGAAAGCTTAGGCGGCAGCAAGGACCGCGGTTCGATCCCCGGCACCACATGCTGTGCTGGCCCTGCCCCCACGGCAGGCTGAGCCGGCCATAATAAGAAAAAAAAAGAATAAATAAAGTTTACACATTTATTAAAAAAAGAAAGGGAAAGAAAGAAAGAAAGAAAGAAAGAAAGAAAGAAAGAAAGAAAGAAGGAAAGAAAGAAAAATGTGCTCCCATTCCCCTGGTCTACCCTGTAGTGTCTGGCTCTGCTGAATACAGCATGTCAATCTGAAAATACAAAGGCTGTGGTACTATTGCAAGCATTTTTATGGTTTTCATGCCTTATGTTTCATTACTGTTAGAGAAACTTTTCTACTAACTTTTCTGTAATTTGTAATTGCAGCCACGTAATTTTTCACTGATAGATTAGAAAGCAATCATGTGGCTCAATTATTTTTGAGTGCAAGGTCCCACACTGAAATGTATGAGATATCTTTATGTACACAGGATGAGATAGCTCGGTGGTCTAAGTGTCTGCCTGGCAAGCACAAGGACCCAGGTTCCAGCTGGCCCTGGAATCTTGGGCACCTGTGCAGTGCCAGACAGTGAAACTGGGCATAGTCATGCATGCTGTAATCTTAGTGCTGGGGAGGCTGACACAGGAGGATCACTGTGAGTCTGAGCTGTGCAATAAGACCCTGTGCCAAATAAAAACATAAAGAAATATTTAATATTGTTACATAGTTCTATAAGTAATTATATGTGGATTTTAAAAATCAATCAGAAAGCTTCTGACTTGAAGTTGAATATGGTCGACCAATACTCGTCTTAGAAAAGCCAACGAATGGGTAACAAAACATTATATAAAAAAAAAATTAAAAAGGGTGTGTTGGGACCATCCCAACTAGAAGTGAATTCTGTGAGAGAAAGGGCAGTCCTCCCTGGTTGATTCAAGCTTCTTCTGTAGCATTTGGTTTGACCAGAACTCAGGCTGGGGGTTAGGGTTCGCTTTGCCAGAGGCTTTCTACTGTGAGCAGAGAAAGCAGGGAGTGGGTATAATGTATTGGAAGACAGAGGAGCCTTCAGCACACGGCTGGTATTTGCTACCAGACCTTCACAGATGTTTTTTTGAAGCTGTGCATGACTGGGAAGCCAGCCAGGAAATCAGAGGGAGCTGTCTTGCAGTCTTACCACTTAACAGACAGATTCCACCACAGGAAGGAATCCAGTAGGGAGCCTGGGATATAGCGTTCTCCTCCAGGGAATTGCTGGGTTTTAAAAACAAGAGAAATTGGGCAATAAAGAATTAAGCTTAGGATCATGAGAGAGCTGCATTTTCATCCTTGAAGTAATAAAGGCTGCTGCGAATAAGATACCAGAGGTAGCACAAGCCACCGTAGCTGTTGTAAATGTACGTGTAGCTTCCGTAAAATAACTGTAAAAATGCAATAAACTGGAATGAAAATCTTTTGGTTTAAGAGAAGGAAGAAACCCTACTTGCCTTTTTTGGCAGCACTACAATGACCAGTGAAATTCATTTCTTGGTCTTATCCTAAATTCAGAAAAAATATTAACTAAGAACAACAATATTTGCCTATGATATCATGGCACCGGCAGTGAAATGATTGTGTAAAACACTTAATGCACTTACTTCACCTAAGTCTGAGAGGACCAAAACACTATTTCACATTCCCCGTTACCCAGAGGTCAAGGGGCAGGAAAGGAATGGAAAAATCAGATTCTGAACGAAGCATTTTATATGTATTTATCTCATTGGTCCTCAGAGCCACTTGACCATTAACTGTGAGCATTGCTCTTTGGTTATTAATGATTTTCAGAGCCATCAGCAAGACTGTTTTGTGGTCTCAATAAAAGCAGTAATCACTATCATTTACTGAGCCCTCGTTATATGCCAGACAGTCTGCTTACCATTTAACTTACATTATGTTGCTTAAGCCTCCAAATGATGCAGCGTTCTCATTAAAAAATGAGAAAAAAATGACTCAGAGAAAGTAATTCTAGGTAATGAAAAGTGCAGCTCCTGGCTAAGCCCTTTTGACTCCAAACATTGCTAATAGCTTCTGTAAGCTACATACATGCTATCAGCAGCTTCCTACCATTCTGGAGAGCGACTTGTAGCTAGGGTTAGGGAAGAGAGCTGAGGACTTGATGGTGGTCCTACTTCAAATAGAGTGGAATCAGTTATCTTCTTCCTACTCAATTTCTCTCTGTCTCATATATATATATATATATATATTTATATATTTATATATATATTCTATATATATAGTCTCATATATATGTTGTATACATGTATATGTGTGGCTATTTGTATATGTGATGTGTACATGTATATGAATATAATTCGTTCCTTATCACACACACATACCACATTAAAATTTTCAACAAACATGAGAAACATGCCTCTATGTGTGTGTGTGTGTGTGTGCGTGTATGTGCGTTTAGAGTTGAGAGTTACATTTTGCACCTAGAAATTTTTTGTGATTAGGAAGTAAATGTGGAGCTTGGGAGCTAGCAAGCAGTCTAAGCGCCAGCCTGAAAAGCATAAACACCTGAGTTTGATTGCTGATCCCCAGTACCAGATGTTGTGCCAGCCCTGGAACATGAGGCGTGCTGAGCCAGCCACTGAAACCGGGCATGGAGGCGCACGCCTCTAATCCCAGAGCCTGGAAGGCTGAGACAGGAGGACCACTATGAGTCTCAGCTGCACAGCCAGACCCTGAATGAATCAATATATAAACAAATAGATGATTTAAAAAAATTATAAAAAGAAAGTAAACGTGGAAGACTGACAATGGGAAAATATCAACTGTTATAAATTAACTCAGGCATAATATTGTCATTCTTTTTTTTTAATGTATTTGTTACAGGGACTCACTATGAAGCTCAGACTCCTGGCGATACTCCTGTTTTTCAGCCTCCCCGGTGCTGAGATAACAGGCTTGCACTGCCATGCCCTTTCTCAGTGGCTGGCTCAGCGTGCCTGGGGGCAGGGCTGGTGCAGTCTGTATTCCTGGGCATTGAACCCTGATCCCTGTGCTTCCTTAAACAGGCACTTAGTCCACTGAGTTATCTTGCCTGCCCCATACTGCTATTCCTTATAGCAATTTTATCAAAACCAAAGCATTCTTAAAAGTTCCAATATGTGTCTTTCCATTGTTGGATTTTTGTGTCATTTCTCTGCTGGAACAATTGTAGAAAATTTTACATGTATGTATATTTTATAAATGTTGTGCACATATGTATTTGTGTCTATCTATATATTTGTTATATACATGTATGTGAACATAATTGGTTCCTTCTCTCTCTCACACACACACAGACACACAAACACAGACACACACACACAGACACACACACATGCACGCACATTAAAATTTTCAATTAACATGAGAACCATGCTCCCAACTCATAATCTTATTTTAGGGAAATATCATTGCTTGAGAAAGATAAAAAGATTTTGTGCAGCATTATATTTTGGGGAAACTTATAACCGTTGAATCAGAAGAAGAGGCAGCAAAATTGTCTTCCTACCCTCTTATCTTGGAGGATTTGCCTACAGCCTCTCTTCGCTTCTTCACATGGAATGCAGCAAACATTGTGTGCCGTTTTATCCTTCTGTGACATTCACTTCCTTAGCCACAAAAGCCTTCTCTAGTCCCCAAAATTTTTAGAATAATTTTATCAATGTTGTAGAGTATTTGGGGAGATTTGTAAACTACGTGGTACAAAAAATATTCATATGATTTTACTGTCCTGAAACAGAATTAGTGTTAAGTAGAGTACAAATACTAACAGACAGAACCCTGATTCTGCAAAGAAATCTGTAGCATTATGTTTATGACCAATGGAATCCAGACGTGTGCACCTGCTAAGTTTTCTCTTTATGTTATTTTCTAGCTAGTGTCTCTCTAGAGAGTAGCAAGAACTTTATCTAAGTACTACGCAAAATGTATAAATAAAAGGTGGCTAAAGAAAATTGTGAGAACTTTTGAAATACAAGCATTATTTGTACTTTTCAAAAATAATTAAGCTTTCCATTATGGCCCTTTGAGTTTCATATATTCTGGAAGAGTTGTGTTTTGTACTCAACATACGAAGTTAGTTAGCTTAGTTAAATACTTATTAGTATAAATGCATTATATTGGCTCAGAAAAAAGAGAACTAAATAAAAGTAATAAAGATAAATGAGGGGCTTCTCTGACACTGATTGCAAATGCAGGCAGAGAGGAGAAAGAAGCCATTTCATTATTCCATCCAAATGGCCCTGTTCAATACTGGTAATTCATAGGCAATTGAATTACAAAGCCAAAAACACAGTCAATTCTCTTATTAAGTCTTTGGACACTTATCAGATTTTTAGAAATGTTGTTTTATGAAAGGCACATCTTTCCTCCACTTATAGGAGACAAAAACATATCAATATAGAAAACCTTATAGCAAAAATTTACTATGGCATTTTTGTATTTCTATAGCATTTCCAGTGGCAAGTAACATATTTCAGTTCCACTGATACCTTGAATGTCAGAGAAAAAGAAATCATAATGCATACCCCTTTCATTCCATAATACCTACTGTATATTTGTTATGGGGAAATGTAAAACTAGATTGGTAGCTTTATAATACTTTTTCACTTGCAAATATTTTAATAATGATTTACACAGCTAACCACTGACCCATGCATTAGAATATTTCAGAGGAAGAAAAATATTGCAGTAGACAGATTCATTAGAGTTTAATATCTAACCTATTTCTATCTCACCAGAAGCCAATACAGTTTATATAGGCAAATATAATTTTCATAAAAACAACAAATGAGGCATGATGTCCATACTGTTAGACACATACACACATTTAATTCATTACACAGGAACCATCACATGAACTCACATTTTTCTGGCATTATCTGGTCTATCACAAACTATTAAATATGACAAATAAAATTCAATATAAGATGTTGATCTTTTATCTTATATTTTACTTTCAAACTAATATATTTGTCTTAGTTGCTTTTTACTTGTTGCTGGGACAAATGTCTGACACTCAATACGAAGGAAGAAAAGGTATATTATCTCACGGTTACTGGAAGTTTCAGTCCCTATTTGGCTGGCCCAAGGCTGAGTGGAGCAGGGTGGAGAGCATCCAGTTCATGGCGGTGGAGCAGCAGCAAAATGGTGGCAGAGGCAGCCAACCAAACACGGCAGCAGAGCAACAGCTACAGCTCGAGTCTGTCTCTCTGTCTCTCTTTATATTACATTCAGGCTTTCTGCCTTAGGATATCTGCCCTAGACCACACTCATAGTCCCAGCCCTACTCAGACCGATAATCCCATCAGTTCTGAAACACATAATCCCAGTGACTCATGAGTCAAGTCTCAATCTGTAGAAGTCCCCACCCAATGACTACATGAGGCTTTGGGGGAACAACTAGACATAAACCATGACAATATTCTATGTTGAAATTGGCCTGCCATGTGCCAAATAAAGCCAATTTATTTGGCTTGCCCTCTGGAATTTTAAGCATAAAAGCTACCAAAATAAATGCAAACATGCTTAAATCTTGGACTATAGATAAAATGATATAGAAAAATACATCTAAGTGCAGAAAAAATACAAATGGCAGCTTCACTTTTCATTGCATTTAGATGACAAAGAAGTGTGAAAAGTAACATAGATTTTGCTATCAGCAACTATCAGTTTGTTTTGAAAAGTGATTATGGAGGATTCATTTCATAAAATTCATTCACAATATATGCAATATAGGTTCCACATATGGCAACCAAATGTTTTTTTAAAAATAATAATGTATAGTAAAGGAGAAAGTACAGAAAAGTTCTATGAACATGAATTCATGGGCTTGTGAAAACTAATAAATTGGCAGAAATTTTCAGGAAATCAAAATCTGTGTCTTTAAGTGAGAAAATGAGACATATGGAAGACTTCAGCTACGTTCATTTCTTATTGCTAGTCATACATGATGTCAAAACAAAGTTAGATCCCTAAACTAAGAAAATCAGTCACTACTGATGTCATCTACAGGATGTGTGCGAATCAGTTTTACCAACATTTTGAATGGAACTTACCAAAATGACACTGATAGAACTAAAGAGGATTTGATTCTTTTCATGAACAACCAAATAGTGCCACTGATTACCAGCCACGGATCTGAGTGGCTCAGGCCATGTGAAACGCTCACTCTTGTCGTACAGTCTTATGCTAATGACTACAGCTGCAATCTCAGTCATAGTCATGAAGTCCAGTGTTACTGAGAGCTGAAGGCAAAGTAATATATTTAATATCTTGCCACTTTTCAGTTAGTACAATGATCTTGTATAATTTGTTTACTGAAACATAAAAGATACACCGTGGTATCCAGACCTTTCCTAGTTGTGAACTCCCAAAATAAAACCCTAGAAAAATATGTCAAATTGAACCCCAAAGAACAACCTGGCAATGTACCTCAAAGAAAGGTTGAAAACTTGAACCAAACCAAAAGTTACCAGAAGGATAAAAATAGTAAAGAGCAGAAAGGAAGCAAGTGCAGTCAAAACTAAGGAAACGAATCAAAAACTGAAGACAACAGTGTGGATTTGGGGAAATTATAAACATTGACAGATTTCAGCTAGATTTACAAAGACAGAAACCAAAGTCCTCAACCAATAAAATTAGAGAAGAAAATGAAGACAGGATGAATGATACCAAAAATATACGAAAGACTATAATAAAATATTGCAAACAATTACATGTTAGAACTTAGAAAAATGCAAATTAGTGAGTTTATGCAAGTTACTAACTTTTTTTTTTTTTTTTTTTTTTTTTTTTTGTCTTTTTGAGACAGGGTCTCGCTATGCAGTTCAGGCTGGCCTTGAGCTCACTTTTGTAGCCCAGGCTGGTCTCAAACTCGCACCGATCCTCCTGCCTCAGCCTCCTGAGTGCTGGGATTACAGGCTTGCACCACCATGCCCGGCTCGCAAATGACTAACATTGAGTCAAGAAGGAGATTATTTAAACAGACTAATAATGACTAATAGAATTGAAGCAATAGCTTAAGGTTTCCCACCATAAAACCTTCAAGAAGTAATGTCATTACAGTTGAATTTTACAGAGCTTTTTATAAAAGAACTTAGTGCTTAAGGAAGATGTAGTAATATAGGTCTACATACTACTTAAAGAATATTAATAATTTTTATTTATTTTGTCTTTTTTAAAATTTTACCGATTTTAATGAAAAAGAAATAATGAGGCAGGTTCAAAACAGGTTAGTAGGACAGTTTGATAATTAATGCACTGTATATTGTTGTCTTCGTAGTAGTACTTCAGAGTATATGATGCAGACATGATAACTTTTCAAAACACTATTAGTGATTTGTCAACTGTCTCAACAGAATATTGAGATGGAGTGAAAGTTTTCAATTCTTTTCACAAGGTCATTATTACTATAATACCAAAGTCAAACATACACATTTGGAGCAAAGAAGGAAAAAGTTAAGAATAAAAGCTAGAGACTCGCATGACTGATGGTAACAAATGTAAAATTCTCAGAATCCATTTGATCATTTCAACAGATGCAGAAAAATTATTTTGTATGATTCAATAGCATGTCAAGATAGAATGCATCAATTAATTAGATATAGAAACAACACATCTAAAAGTCACAAGGTGCCAGCCAAATAGCTCAGTGGGTTAAAGCACCTACAAACAGGAGAAGGGGCTGGTAGTTTGATCCCCAGGCCTGCCATGCAAGCCTTGTACCCCAGGAGTGCTCTGAGAAGGTAATTGAGACTGGTCGTAGGGGCAGGCCTGTAATCCAAGCTCTTGGGAGGCTATAAACAAGTAGATCACTACGAATCCAATCTAGCAGTGAGACTCTGAACACCCTGAGTGTATGTATGCATGTATATATGTATATGTGAGATGCGAGAATGAAGTGTTCTTCCTTTAGAATGTGCTATTTAATGCTATTTAAACTTCTAAGCTGAAGCGGGCATGGTGGCGCACGTCTGTAATCCCAGCACTTGGGAGGCTGAGGCACGAGGATCAGTGCGAGTTTGCAACCAGCCTGGGCTACCAAAGTGAGCTGAAGGCCAGTCTGAAGTGCATAGCGAGACCCTGTCTCAAAAAAAAAAAAAAAGCTTCTAAGCCACAAGCAATCCCTTATAATTCCCAAAGGACTTAAATAAAACATAGTATGTTTCTTTACTACATTAAGACTTCTTTGTGTATAACTCCTAAGTAAATAAGCTAGCTTAGTTACATAGAAATACAATTTTAAACACACACTGTGAAATTTGGTAGTCTAAATTTATTAGTTCCTACCTTAATAAAGATATAAGAAAAAACAATATGCATCTCAGAACTTAACTGAAAACAATCAGAATACTATTAAAGAATCCACATGCACTCATCTTATTATGTGTATCTATTAGGTGTGCTCACATATAGCAGATAGCATGAGCCTAAGTGTGTGGGAGCATATGCATGCCTGTGCTAGGGTTTGGAGCAAAGAAAGTAGACTAATTTACCCAAAGTTAAGGTGATAAGTGACTATATCACTTCTGTGGCCAATTAGTAACAAGAAGTTCCATGTATTATTGTCAGTAAAAAAAACAAACAATTGGACTGGGGAGACAGCTCAGAAGAATAAGCGCGTGCCCAGCAAGTACAAGGACCTAAGTTCATCCCTCGGTTCTGCAGGGGAAAAAAAAAAAATTGATTGCTTGGGCCAACGAGATAGCTCAGTGATCTAAAAGCCTGCTTAGGCAAGCTTGGGCAACGACAGGGACCGTGGTTTGATGCCCAGCACCACAGGCTATGCCAACCCCACCCCAGGGCAGACTGAGCTGGCCATAACATAAGTAAATAAATAAAGTTTAAAAACAAACAAACAGCAACCAAACCTCTGAGCAAAGATAAAGAAGTTTTGAAACTGAAAGTACTTCAGCAGGGTAGACAGACAGGAAGCACTTCACTTACACAAATTTCATCCCGCAAAGTTGCCTTACACTCAAGATTAGGAGGCAAAGCAGTTAACACCAAGTCTTTTCAAGTATGATGAATGTATTATTAAGATATTTTTAAGTGAATTAATTAACCATGATCATTACTTCAGCCAGAAGTCTCTGCAAAGCATTAAGAATTGCTTTAAAAGAAACTTTCTTAGTTTTGCTAATAGCCATCATTTTTATTCCTTGAACTCACCAAATTGTTTTTCCTCTTGAAGTCTGACATTCAGTAATATCATTTCACATAGGTAGGCATGGGAAAATTCCCACTGGCTGTAAATTGTTTCTTAAAAATTGTAACATATACAAACATACCTGCCTCCTGTCTGGACAGAAATGTGGTCTGGCTCCAACCAATGACAAATCATTTCACCAGTCCTGGATCCACTGGATCCTGCTTTCTCATTCGACTGTGTTATTACTTCGAATACTAAATCTTTTCTTCTGGCTCATGTCTACCATCATTTAAAAGGACCTTTCCACAAATCATCCTGAAACCATAACCTAGGAATTTTTTTAAAAAGCCATATTTATTATAATGAAATATAGCTACCATTTCACATTACTAGGAAAACCAGAGGATAAAATCATGAAAATGTTATACATACAATGGCAATAAAAGTCTGAACTCAAGAAACTATTTTGAAGACGTTATGAGAGCTATTCTTGTTACACTGAGTAAGAAATTTCCAACTGTGACAAAGACTTGTGTTGCTGAAGGACCAAATAACACTCAGATTACCAAATTCTTACTCTCAAGGTACAAATTTTTCTTGAAAATTTTGCACATCAAAAAAAAAATCCACATTATTATAGGTGTAAAGGAGACAGCATGAAATAAATGCATACCAGCAAATAAAAAAAAAATACGGTATATTGATGCCTTGAGAGTTCATGACTCAGCCGTTCTTTGAGATTCTCTTGCATTATTTATCAGGCCAATCAATTTTTGCCATTTATTTCGCAGAAAAAATGCAACAAAATCTGTATATGGTTATTTATAGAAATTTTGCTAGTACTAGTAAAAAACTGACAGTGACTAAATTATCATTAGTAAATGAATGGGTTAGCAAATTATTGCACACCTATGTAAAGGAAATCTAGATTTTTTTTTTTTTTTTTTTTTTTTTTTTTTGTGGGACCAGGGTTTGAACTCACGACCTTGCACTTGCCCAGCAGGCACTTCTGCCTCGGAGCTATCTCCCCAGTATTGTTAATGTGTTTGATGATTCTGAGGAGTAAGGTAGCTAAAAGTAATGAGTAGATACACTCTGTAATTCTATGTATGTATTATTTAATACATATTTTCCAAAATGCAATTTAATACGTATGACAGAAAGATGATCAGAGGTTTCTACAGAGCAGAAAAAAGGCAGGAAGAGTGTATTTTTGAGTGTGGTAGGAATAAGTATTGATTGTGATTTTGTAACCTGTGTTATTTGCCATTGTAAAAACATACAGCAAATCTGAAAATGCACATAAACGATCCTTCAAAAAATTACAAAAATTGAAAAATTTAAGCTGGCAAAATAATCTGTCCCTTGGAAGGTCATCTTTTTCCCACTGAAACTAATGGTGAAAAGGAGAGAAATCCTCATCATTGGTAACTTATGTGCTGGAGGACGACAGGAGTGCGTATTCATGATCCAGTCCACAAGTGATTTTCTCTTTTAGGTACCTGTCCCCACACTCATACGTGAGCTATCTCATTCCCAAAATCTGTTTTTCACTGCCGATGCATCACAGTTTAATGCAGCAATAATCACTTTTTCTTCAGTGAAGGGTAAATCATATTTTCTATTTATGGTTTTCTTGCCCTCTGAGCAATTTGCATTAATTTTTCTTTGACAGCTTGATGCCAGCTGTCATCGTCAATTCCAAAAAGAAATTATTTAGATATAAGCCCTGTAGGGTACATGGTAATTTAAAAAATAATTCAATAATTTAAACTAGCAGTTAAATCTGAATAAGCCAAGGAAGACCCAGTATTTATTTAAAAATAGTAGCTTGGCATTCAAACATTTGCTCAGTATATATTTTTCTAATATAATTACTCACATATTTCAGTCATATCCACTTACATTCAAAATATGTTTAGCCTAACAAGTGAAAGAAAATACGTTAAAGTAAAATCTTTAAAAGACCTTGTAATAAAATCATTGAAGTAAGTAAAAATAATTATAAAATGATAATATGTAAAAATCATGAAATATTTGTACGTGAACTATTGAGGATCTATTAATTTGTCTTTCATTAGAAATTACAGACAGATTGCCATGTGCCAAGCACTAGGCAGGGAAGTGGGAATTTAAAAATAAATAAATCAGGATGCTTGCCTGATAAAACAAAAACACCCCATGGAACGCGTGTAACTGATTTTAATAAATGTCAAAACTATCTGCAAAAAACAATAAAGCACAATAATTAAAAGTATAACAGTTTGGGGGACAGAAATTCCTACCCTAGTTCTAGTACTGGGAAAAATTTCTTGGCAATTCTGGGCTGCAGTTCCTTACCTTAAAAATGGGACAGACGGTGTGTTCTGTTCAGCTAAACAGTAGTGGGAATGTGTTCATCAGTCTTCATTGAGGTGTTGACCTGGACACATAGATTAATAAATTTGGGGTCGGCAAGAGAGCGCAGCAGACTAGGCACCTGCTTTGGCAAGCACAGGAACCAAGGGTAGATCCCAGGTACCACATGACACAGAGGCCCCACCCCTGGGCCCCACCCCTGAGCTGTCCACTGAGTCTGGGTTTCGTAGGACATGTCTGTAATCTCAGCTTTGGAGAGCTTCAGACAGGAAGATACCAACCCTGCACCAAATAAATAAATAAATAAATAAATAAATAAATAAATAAATTCCATGTAATCCCCAAGCAAAGAGTAAATCATTTACTTTTTTTGGTCCATAATTCTTAGTACAGCGCTAACACTTGTAATGTTCTCGTTAAGCATTTGTTTTATGAGCCCGGTAAACAAAGAAATCTAAAATTAGGTATAAATTTCACACAACAAATTGTATTGATAAGAACCCTAACATTATTTTTTGTGATAAGATCTTGCTGTGTAGTTTAGGTTGACCTTGAATCCTCTATTAAGCCCAGGCTGGTTGTCAAATCACAACTATCTTCCCGCCTCAATCAGTCTCACTAGTGCTAGAACATATGTGTGTGCCATCAAGCCCAGCAAGTATAAAACCTATTTTACTATATAAATAAATGTACCTATATAATTAGCAACTAGGTGAAAATACAGAAAAACTCCAATATCCCAAAAGCATGATTTGTGGACCTTTTGTACAATATTTTCCAGAGGCAATCCCGTTGTTTTAACCTTGGGCCTACTTTACTGTGTCTCAGCTTGTGTAATTCATATAGATACCATAATATAATAGGCATACCCTGTCCTGAAATCCATAACCCTACAAACAATGCTACATTGTCTATAATGTCCGTCATGTCTTCTGTGGGCAGAAATGCCTTTGCTTTTTTTGTTTGCAGCATGTGGGCATGAACTTCGGGCTCTTAACACATACTCAGCGATGCCTCTGAGTGTTTCTGGAATCCTTGTGTTTGCAAACAATTGATTTCTTAAAGTGGTCATCACAATTTTGCTTCCATTTTCAAACTCCATGTGGGGTGACAAACACAGCCACGGTCATCTGCCCGACACAAACACAAACACAGCCTTCTTCCTCAAATCATAAAACAAACTAAGTTTGTAAACAAAGGTACCTCTGTATGAGGCAAAATTTCTGTTTCCAAAAGGTGCAGCAAACTTTTATTTGGATATAATAACATAAATAAGTACATCAAACTAAAGTAAAGAAAACAAGGACTCTTTCCAGTGAAAAAATGAGACAATTTTAGAGAGGAAAATAGCAAACCTGAAACAAGAATAACTGGATATCTTTATGTAGAATGTTAAAAGTGGAACCTTGTCTCCCGCCTTCTACTAAAATCAACTAAAAACTGATCAAAGATCTGTACCAATTAGTAACCATGGAACTGAGGAACGAAATTATAGTAGAGCCATAAGTACAGCCTGCATCTTCCTGAACAAGACTTCAATAGTGTAGGAAATAATAGCAGAAATCAATAAATGGGATTGCATTGAATTTAAAATTTTCTGCAGAGCAAAGGAGTCAACTAACTACAGAGAAAATCTGTATATTAGGAAAGTACCTTTGCTCGTAACTCTTCTGACGGAAGATCAACCTATACAACATACTAAGAACTCTTTAACGTGATTGATATAAAGCATAAACTTCATTCAACTGCAAAGAGTAAAAATGTGCAATTTTCTAGGCAAATGGATGGGACTGAAGACCATCTCAGAAGTGAAATCAGACAGATCCTGAATGTTAATATTGCAATTTTCTTTTGTATAAGAAATCTGAAAATGAATGTTATGGAGTGGAGAGAGTAAGGAGACTGTCTGGCTCCTGCTCTCGTAGACACTGCAGCATACTGAGTTCCACAGAGACAGCAGCAGGATAGGTGAGAGCCGGGCAGGCATTGGGCAACTTTGTACCTCACTGAGGGAAGCACGTAAACATGGATAAAGGAGATTCCAAGAAGCCGAGAGGCGAGATGTTCCCCTATGCATTCTTTGCTCAAACTTGCCAAGAGGAGCACAAGACGAAGCACCCGGATGTTTCATTAGCTTCTCAGAGTTTTTTAAGAAGTGCTCAGAGAGGTGGAAGACCACATCTACTAAAGAAAAGGAAAATTTGAAGACATAGCAAAAGTCGACAAGGCTTGTTATGAAAGACAAATAAAAACTTACATTCCTCCTAAAGGAGAAACAAAAAAGTTCGAGGATCCCAGTGTGTCCAAGAGGCCTCCTTTGGTCCTCTTCGTGTTCTGTTCTGAGTATTGCCCAAAAAATCAGAGGAGAACTTGCTGCTCTCTCCATTGGTGATGTCGCAAAGAAATTTGGAAAATGTGGGATAATACTGCAGCAGATGACAGGCAGCCACAGGAGAAGAAGGCTGCTAAGCTGAAGGAAAAGGATGAAAAGGACATCGCTGCCTACCGGGCTAAAGGAAAACCGGATGCAGCAAAAAAGGGAGTGGTCAAGGCTGAAAAAGGCAAGAAAAAGAAGGAAGAGGAAGAGGATGAGGAGGATGAAGAAGAGGAAGAGGATGAGGAGGATGAGGAAGAGGATGATGATGAATAATTTGGTTCTAGTGCAATTTTTTCTTGTCTATAATGCATGTAAGCCCCTGTACACAACTCACTCCTGTTGAAGAAAAAAATTAAAATGAAAGATTTGTTTTTAAACTTAACAGTGTCTTTTTTTTTTTTTTTTTTTTTTTTTTTTTTTTTTTTTTTTTTTTTTTTTTTTTTTTTTTTTTTTTTTTTTTTTTTTTTTTTTTTTTTTTTTTTTTTTTTTTTTTTTTTTTTTTTGGTATAGTCAACACACTACTGAATGTGTCTTTAGATAGGCCTGTCCTGGTGGTATTTTCAAAAGCCAATAACCTAGCCTGGTACCACATGTGGGTTGTATATTGGCATACAAGTTTAAAGCAGGTTCTTGTTGGTGCACAGCACAAGTTAGTTATATATGGGAACTATAGATTTTCATCTTTAGCTGTCTCTGATGCAGCTTATACAAAATAATTGTTGTTCAGTAAACGAATACCACTCTGTAACTGAAAAAAAACAAAGTTGCCACTGTTTTGTTGACATTCTGAATGCTTCTAAGTAAATACAATTTTTTAATTAGGGAAACAAAGAAATCTGACAGCATAATAAATAGATATTCTTACTAAATGAAATAAGACAGATTCACACAAGTAAATCTTCCTTGTCTTTTCTTGCATGAGAAATCTAAAACTGTAACAGGAAAAAAAAGATCGAAGTATAGAAAATGTATGTTATAAAACTATAACACAGACTTTCAAAGATGAAAAGGGCGGTCAAAGGGAAGGGTGAAGAATGGGTAGGGTCAGAAAGAGCTAAAATAACCAAAATGCATGTATCTACAAAACAGCAACATGAACCTCACTATTACGATTTAGCAACATGTACTAATGATTTCTGTACACTCCATTCTGTATACTTGATTGTAAGAACAGGCTCACTTGAAAAGATTTTTGTTTCATTTTGTTTTGTTTTATTATTTTGTGGATGAAGGATCTTGCTATGCAGTTTGGATTCATAGTGAGCCTCCTGTCTCAGCCTCCCCAGAACTGAGGTTACAGGCATGTGCTACCATGCCCAGGTTTGGAGCCACTATAGGACACCTGGGTTTGCTGGCCGATATTCTGGGCCTGCATGACGCATGGGGCCAAGATTGAAACTGTGGACCTTGTTCTTTCTATGCAGGTGTGTATGTCCTGGAGCTATCTCCCATACCTTGTTTAAGCATTCTAATCAAGGCAATGGAGTAGCAATGGACTGTGACTTTTATCTGATCAGAAAGTTAAGCATCTTGTGTGTCTTTGCCACCTTAGGTTACTGTTTCAGTTACCATGGAGACTATATGCAGATGAGGGAAACAGCTCAAGATAGGATGTGTAGATTCCAGGTTCACAGCTTGGAAGAAAGCTAACCAGGAAGGTTACTGAATAGACACTCTCTATATTATTGGGATTTTTCTTGAAAATGAAGATGTTTATAGCTGGAAACTAAGCTTTTAAATTTTAAGCATTGTTATGATTATCAATGGTGAACAACAATATAAAGTCCAGTAGCTATGGAAAGATATAACGAAAGGGGGGAAGAGAGACATGGAGAGAGAGAGAGACAGAGACAGAGACAGAGACAGAGAGAGACAGAGAGACATTGAGACAGAGACAGAGAGACAGAGAGAGACAGAGAAAGAGACAAAAGAGAAGAGAGAGAGGAGAGAGGAGGAGAGAAGAGAAAAAAGTATAATTTTAAGTCAGAATTATAATACCGCTTGCTTTATCTTTGTTGCCCAGGATTGCCTTTGCATTCTAGGTCTTCTCTGGTTTCAAATATATTTTAGGAATGATTTCTCTAGGTCTGCGAGGCATGTTGATGGTATTTGGATAGGGAATGCATTAAATCTGTATAACAATTTTAGGAGTACGGCCATCTTCACAATGTTGGTTCTTCCTACCCAGGATCAGAGAAATATCTTTCCATTTTCTGAAATCCTCTAGGCTCTTTTTTTTCAGACTACTGTAGTTTTCACTGAATCTCTGTTACTTCTTTAGTTAGATTAATTGCCATCCAGCAGAAAAGTTTAACCACAGAGCTTAAAAAATAAAGCCAGAAAAGCATGCTGAGCTGCAAAAGGCTTGTGCACACTTTCCAACATTGTCAGTTGTGCTGATAACCCACTACTACGAGGGAATATTGGCTACGCGGACAACTACTTTCTCTTAGCTCAATGAGAAGAAAAGTTGTTTCAATAGTGTGTAGTAAAGTTATCTTGTCTGCATCTTGTACTCTGAAGCACTAGTGTGAAGACAACAATATGCACTTTATTAATTATTGTGGCTGTCTTACTAATGTGTTCCAAAACTCTCATTGTTATTATTTTTTAACAGTAATAAATTACTTTTTTTTGTCTTTTTGAAACAGGGTCTCACTATGCAGTTGAGGCCGGCCTTGAGCTCACTTGTGTAGCCCAGGCTGGTCTCGAACTCGCACCAATACTCCTGCCTCAGCCTCCCGAGTGCTGGGATTATAGGCGTGAGCCACCACACCTGGCTAATAAATTACTTTAAAAAGTCACTGTCTTCAATTCCTTTCTGTGTTAAATGGAAAATAAGGAGGTATACAATCTCTGTCCTCTCCTATTTAAAATTCTTTAGGCTTAAACTGGTGAAAATTCCTTGGGCTCTCTCTCTCTCTCTCTCTCTCTCTCTCTCTCTCTCTCTCTCTCTCTCACACACACACACACACACACACACACACACACACACGCACACACACACACATACACGTGTGCATGTGGACACACACATAATTTTAGCAAAGAAGTTACACTTGCCATGGAGAGACAGTTCTTGAAATTGTATCTTGTTTTTCTCACTAAGCAAGGTGCCACACATTATAAGAAATAAACCTCCCGTCAGAAAATAAGTATTACTTCAGCTGTTGTCACAGGCTCGGAGTAATTGCATTTCAGCCTCTTCTATGAGAGCAAGGAGAAGATCTGAAATTTCATTTCGAAAGCTTGAAAACAAGTATTTGAATCCTCTACTATTTCTTTCTATAGGCTGAGTTCAGTATAACATGAATATATTTTCTCAATACAAACAGAAGGTGCGATTGCCCAGAAGGCTTATGATGTAAGGGCCAAAGCCATAGCTTTCCCAATTTGGAAAAATTAGAGAATGACTGATTGTCATTCATAGATAGACGTGGCAGAGTTGATGCCATTTTTATGCCTGTAGATATGAATAAGCGGCAGTGCAGTTAGAAATACATCTACAACTAAAATATTCAATTATTTCCTAACTACAAGACACCATGTTGGACCTAAATGTTTTTTGATCTTAAACTTTTAAACTCTAAAAATTATTTTATGATTTCCCTACAACAAATTTCCCAGAAGCAGCCTCTGAGATGATGGTCTTATTAGAAGTAGTTCAGTTAGAATTTGAGGGATGAACCAGTAAGAGCGTGGGAAAAACGTGGCAAGAGAAGGAACGCGTGGCAGAGTATTACAGCAGCAGTATGGGGGGGGGTGCTGCTGAACGTTGGCCCTGTTGGGAAACGTCTACCACAAAATTGTACCAGAAGTGGGAGCGGGAGGGTGGGAAGGAACAGTCAGCACTTTCTGCAAAATATCTGAAAGCTGAATGTACACATTCATTCCCTAGCATTTCAAACTGCTCTGTCATTGAGAAAAGCAGCTCCAGCTGCACCAAAGCACAGAAAGCAAGGAAGTGAAGAGCTGGTAATTAGACATGAAGCCAATTAGCACTGCATTTATAAGGCCAAGGAGAGATGTGTGCATACCACAGTAATTCCTGCCCAATCTGCGATGTGCTTGGAGGAGTTCACTTCATGACAATACCGCGACTGGTCAGAGTTTCTCCACATTTTAGAAAGATTTTAGGAGAGTCTGAGATCTACTAGGAACAATGGCAACCAATATTTCTCAATTTTGCGAGTTTCACTAGTGTCGTACAAAGCACTAGCCTGAGACTATCAGGATGATCAGAAAGATTTGAAATATACATGAACCAAGTGAAGAGCAGGCATCATTAACAGCTAAGGTCAGTTCTTCATCAAATACAATAGTAAGTACTTAAAAATATCTCTTTGCTGCATAGTTGGGCAAACTGAGGCAAGGGAGTGTCACGGAATCTTCATCAAAGACATGAAAATCAGAAAGATGTTGGAAATGAGGTGCAGGGGGACTGAAGTCTCCTGTGGTAAACTAACTGCTTTTGTGATGTGGGCCATTTATTGTTGGCCACTTGATTGGGCTCAGATGGTAGGCCTTGAGCAAAGCGCACTGGGAGGTGTGTCTGTGCCACTTGGAAGCACAGTTTAGTGACTCTCTGGTCCCTAGACCCTTCCTCTCAGTAGTTCCCTGGGCTCGATTTCCTGGCCACCATGAGAGGAACACCGCTGCCTTCTTGTCACTTCCGCGGAGCCCTCTGGCCTGAGACTGAAGGAGGGAGTCCAATGTCCCCTCTTCTAAGTTGTGCACATCAGCTACTTCCTGAGGGTGGTGGAAAAGCTTGCTGATGTAACAGCTCCAAAAACTGTCCCATAATCCTCATGAAAATAATTTCTCATGTAAAACAATCAAAAATATAATTTTTACTATGCTTCTATTGAGCCTGAGTGCCTTTTCTTGCTTTTAAACATTTTTGCATGAAACAAAGATGCCTGTTAAAACGTGAAATAAATGAAGTCTAAAGCAGAAAATGGAATTCTGGACTTCTCTATGGCTCTGCGCAGACTCCCATTGATGCATCCCACATGCATCTTAATGATCCCGAGTTGTCTCTCCTGGGAACCGCATTAACAGCTCTGTGTGCCCTCTGGGAGCCTGAGTTGCTTTTGCCACACGCTGCTCTCTCAGCATGTCCCAGAATAATTGCAGTTGGAGTACCAGAAGCATTTTGACTAAGCAGTTCAGCTGCATGCATGATACAGAACTCGAACAGGTGTTTTTCATGCTAACCTGCACTTCTACGGACACACACGTATTGAGGGTGTAGGTGACCACAGGGAGCGGCAGGAAGTAACCTATGCAGATGTGCTCGATGGTTTCTGCTGGAAGCAACAGGTGCGTCTAATTTATAATAATGTTGATCTCTCAGAAAGAGGGAAGAGAGACAGTGTTCTGTGTGGATACAAATGTAAAATGGGTCTCAGTGAGACACAGAAAAAAAAATAGACCCCGAAAGGATCACTGGAAGAATAATGAATCAAATACTACTTATGAATATTTCAATAAATACATGGAAAATTGGAGTGGGAAGATGGGAGACTGGCAAAAAGCCCAAGACCTAAGATACTTATTTGCGTTAAATAACCTGTCGTATGTCTGTCAAAGACATGACTCCCGTAATAACAGTTTACCCAACTGAGAATCACTCTGGTAATGTCCTCAGTGAGAGAAGTCATAAGGCTCAAGGAAAATTCACATCCAGTATGGACATGTGTTGCCTCCAGGGTAAGACATTACAATTGATCTTTCCACCTGTTTCCAATAATCATTTGAGATCTTTGTGCAGTGGGATGTACTTTCTTTCAGAATAGAACAGTTTTTCTTTACCCATGTGTGTAACAACTTATGATTACATATTATATATGTTTTATTTTCGAAGATATAGGCATGTCATATTGCACTCTGGGAGCCAATATGTATGTTATGAGCAAAGAATACAAACAAAAAAGTTATTTTATATCTAGTCATTTTTATCTCTGACTAATGTTCTAGTTAAGGCACAGAATGAATGAAAACCTTCAGCAGAAAGGCCTATTCCAATCTGTTTGTAAATGTTGACACACACACACACACACAAAGACACACACACACACACACACTCACGGACACCTCATCAGGAACTTGCAAGGTGATTTGTGTTTGACAAGGTAAAAATAACAGGCATGTTTAGACAAATATGACGGTCCAAAGTTTCTGAGATGCAAAAGTCATTCGTGCTTTCCTTCTGCCTACCCAAATAAAGCACGCATAACTGTGTTACACTCGGCTCGAGTCTGTGAGTGGGAGACGAACACAAGCGATGGGCGAACAGCTTGCACTGCAGCCCTTTAAAGCATGTCCCAGACTGCCTCTATCTCCTTAGGGATAATTAAGAAAAGCAAACATGGGATTTTTGGATCCGAATGACGGATTGGGGAAATAGCAGAGGTATTTGCATCGTTTCATAGAGGGAGTGTGTGCTAGCTACTGGCATCTGGTAGCTGTGGAGCACCCCCAAATGCATGGGAGTTGCAATTTAAAAGAAACCACAGAAGTATACAATGAGCAGGCAGAAAGCTACTGCAGAAGTGTAAGGAAGAGGTATATAAGTTGAACTGTGGTGGTAATACCGTTAGAAGATTTTAAGGTATTAGGAAAGCAGAATGATCAAAGAGGCGGCATGAATTTCCAGAAAGGCCTTGTGCAGCTGCTGTATGCAGGGAGGGAGGGATGTGGTTGAGAGTGAGCTCCTCTGATCTAGGGAGATATTCCCAGTGTTCCTCTGCACACTGTAGTCTTGGCCAGTGTAAGGATGGCGGTGGGGCAGAGGCTGGAGTTACCTATTTGCCTGCACGGCAGGCAAAGTCCTGGTGGTTAACAACAAAGCCTTGAATAACTTTGCTCTAAATTCATTGAGGACAATTGCTATAATGTCCTTAAGTGGCAAATCCAGAGCATCAGTAAAAGGGATCTTATACACTGCTTCAAATTCTAACTGAATCCCTTAAACTCAGGGAAGAGGCCAAAATGTCCTTCTCTCGATGATTCTTCTCCTTATCACTTATGGCCTTGAATTGCAATTGGCTATCTGTTAAGAAAGTTTGAATTTTGTCCTTGGATAAAACACCAAATCAAACACAGGCCACAGGCAATATGAGCTCTTCCTGAAGGGCATCTGTCTGACCCTGGAGCAGGCCTTGCACTTCTGGAAGCCAGAGTTTGTCAGAGGAAAGATGATCCTGACAAGTTTGATACAGGTGACTCTTACCATATCTGCCACAGCTCTGGAAAAGAAGGCAAGAGGGCACACTACCTCTACACCATACAGCTGCATGAAGATTATCCTAAACAATCCACTAGGCCAAGGAGATTCCCATGGGTTACCCGTTCTGTCACAGTGACACGGAGCTGCTGTAGCAGAAGCTGCAGAGTCCTACAAGATCTCTCCCCAAGGGATAAGCCAGATTTTGGATATAGTAAAGGGATACTTTACTAGGTAGCCTGTCAGAAGTATCAGAAGTACTTCGAGATAATACATAATATAGATGACTGTGACTTTCTTTGAATCATCCCAACCAGTTTTGGTTGAGAGCCAGTGGATGCTAAATGGTAGTAAAGACATCAAGAAGGAATCCGGCTAGCTGGAAACTCCTCAAGCCAAATTCAGTGTCCAGAAAACCAAGGGTGCATCCTCTGGTCTGGCCTCCTTAAATTCCTCCCCAGAAATGGACAATGAGGCACTGGGAGACTACTTTAGCCAGTAATCTCCGACCATTTCGCAACCTTTTCCTCGATAGCCTAGTTTTGAGATTTTCCCTTTGTTTTTCATTGTTTGCTTTTCTTTCTGCCCTAACTCAATCCGTGTACACACATATCTGTAAGTCCTACTTTAGAACTGACCAAAGCTCCCAGGAGAGCTAAAGTCTCCAGTACCACTAAGAGGAACTTTTAACTCCTACCACTGTATAATTTTGACCCACTCCATTTCCTGGACCATTTTTTTTTTTTTTTGCTAATAAATACCAAAATGTACATATCTTAAATGAAGACCAAAACAAAGAGGCAACATGAGATACTACAGCTGGTTATGAATTAACTCACAACTCATTAACTCATCTTTATATTGCTAGGCAACATTATTCAAAGCGTGTTCAGATCCTGCTGGATAGTCTACTTCTCTAACTACACAGTCTGATGCATACCTACCTCTGCAACAAAGGTTACTAACTTTCCACACGGGTCAGTGCACCTTTACAGTGGGTGCTATGGCAAGAGTCAGATACCAGTATAGGCTCAAATTCGTCTTTCCACACTCTGGTTTATCTTCACCATTTACATTTTAGTTTTCCTTCCTCATATATTATATCTAACAGCCAATCTTAGCACCGGAAAACCTGGAACTAAATGTAGACTTCTAGCTTTATATAAACTACACAAGCATCTCCTAAAGCTGTGGTAAATCATTCATAAAATTATTCCATTCCATACCGCTCTGCGCAGATACACACTGTAAACCAAGTCATCAATAATTTACGGCAGACCCTGCAATTAAATTAATTGTAACAGGTCAATGTCCTTACACAGTTATGCTGTGTTAGTACTAATGGTAACACATTTATAATTATATCTTGATTGATATGGTTGAGAGATCTCAATTTTAGATTTAAAATCGTTGGACAAAAATTAGGGCTTAACCAAGCAGTGAAAGACCAGTATTTTGGTAGGATACAAGAATAATAATTCACTATAATAGTAACCTGGAATTAAGATATTTTCATAAGACTGAAACCTGGGATTTAATATGCCCAACTCCAAATCTAAGATGATATCATGAGCATTTGCCACTGTCTTGTCCTTATTCTACCAATAAAGAAAATAACTCTTTGCTTGGAGGAAAGTGCCATGAGATAATTCCTTAAATGATACTATTTTTAAAATTATGTTTGTTTGTGTCTGTTTTTATTGGTGAAAATTTTGATTTGTGCATTTTATTTATTTTTCTCTGGAATGTCCTGGTCAGTACTGTCTCACTTTTTCTAAAGAAATGCAGAATTCACATTACAGTTGACAATTTTGATTAGTGTTGTATCTGTGCTCTATAGATCAGTTTCTAGATGAAATAAATTCTTTAAAGGCATTCCCATGTCTACTAGATTATGTCCATCTATTTATAATAGTTTTCAAACTGTATTTCACATAGTTATAGTGATTATATACCTCATATTCTACCAAACATCTCTATAGTAGGAAAACGACTTTATTGTATTTTTATATTTATATCTTAAAAATGATTTCCTCAGTTGTGAAGGTTTGTCAGTACCCAAATTTCCCTGCCGCTCTCCTGTAATAAGTCACCAACCACATCAAGACACTTGTTTCAGGTCACCAGTGTCCTCCTACACAGTGATCCTAAGTAGAAAGTTGAAAAATTTATTTCAGAGAAAATGTGTTCTTAATCATCAATTCATAGCTTTGTAGACGATTAACTTCAGTGGGTTTTCTAGACCTTTTTTTTTTTAAAGAATGCACATTATCTTTGCTATTAATTGAAGGTAAGTGGCAGATGTATAAGAAAAAAAGCAGTGGAGAGATTACTCTTAACAGGAAGAATAATTTTTCATAATTTCATATGTTAAAAATTTTAAAATCCATAAATTGGAATAGCTATTGAAAACAAAAAAAAAACTGATAAATGAAAAGACACCAATTCTATTATAACTGCAAAACTTTACAAACTAGTTTTTTCCACAGTGCTTTCAGGAGGATTTAGCAAGAAGTATCGCCATCTGCCCAGAAAAGTGCATTAATTTAAACACATTTACTCTCTGATGCACCATTTACTGCTCTAATAAGAGCACTGAGCTATCACTAGCTGTTAAAGGAACTGTTAGTTCCCAGAACCCTCAGTTAACCTAGGTAGGTATTGAGAAGCATACAAAGAGGAGTCAAATTTTAATCAAGGTGTTGTGATTTCCTCATTGCCCAACTGTATCTCTAAGACAGTAAATAAATGTGTTCACTACACAGCATATTGCAAAATGTTTATATATTTCAGATTTCAATCTTCCTTTGGAATACATTGGTTATTTTATGCCATCAATTATTACATCAAATTTTTTACTGCTTCACATGCCTTGCCAATAATTACTTAACTATTACTATTGAGTACATTGCAGACTAGTGCGTAGATAAGATGCTTGAATATTACTGATGTGGGCCAGGGAGATAGCTCAGTAGAATAATTGCTTGCCTGGCAAGCAAATCATCCTGAGCTCAATCCCCGGTATCACACACACACATGCAAATAAAGGATAATGTTGATGTTATCATGCTTTTCTTTAAATCAGTAATTTCCTTGACATTCCAACCTGAAGGGAGAGTGTTAATTCTTTCTTTTTTATAATTTTTTATTTTATTTATTATTTTTATTCTTGTTTCAGTACCTTTGTTTGTTTATTCACTCATTTTTATGGCCGGCTCAGCCCACCCCGAGGGCAGCGCTGGCGCAGCATGTGGTGCCGGGGATCAAACCGCGGTCCCTGAAGCCGCCCAAGCTTCCCCAAGCAGGCGCTTTAGACCACTGAGCCATCCCACCGCCAAGAGAGTATTAATTCTTGCTCACTGTTTTGGAGGTTTAAGTTCAGGGTACTCTGGTTCCATCGCCAAGTGTTTTAGGCAAGTCAACATGTTGTAGTGGAAGAATGTGGTACTAGAATTGATGCTCATTTCTTTACTGTAGAAAGCAGAGAACCCAGGAAGAGTGCCAGAGTCTTTAACTTCTGCCATTTGGAAGCTGAAAAGGGTGGCAATTTGCTTCCACTAGTGACACCCTCAGGTCATCTTTTCTACTCTGTTCATTTTCAGCAATCAAGATCTCTGTTGCCCTTCACAGTTTGACTTCAGTTTCCATTGTAGCCAAACTCACCATGTTTTACATTGTACTGCTGGGCTCTCTGCTCTGGATTCTCAATATAAATCTAGCTAAACACCCTCAACAATAGCCATGCTACTGCCTCACCATTCAACTGCTGTGTAATTTCTTCTGTTAGATTATTCTGCCATCCTTAGTCTCAGACCAAGTTCCTGAATAAACGCAAAATCAGGCACACTTTCTGCCAAATGATGACATACATTTGTAGTGTAGCAACCAATGCAATCTTCTTTCCAGGAGAAACCTCTGAAGTCTAGTTTTCACTGGTTTTCTGGTCATCTGAGCTCTGAACAAAATCTTCCACGTGGAACAGCCTAAGGTGTCCTAGATCTACTCTTTTAAATAATAACTCTAAAACTTTCCAAACTCTATCTAAAGGCCCTTGAATTACATGGTTAGGTAGCCTCAACTCTAGCAACAACTCCAGCTCTCTGATATCAAATTATGTCTTGGTTACTTTACCTTCATTGATGAGACAAAATAACTGATACCCAACATGAAGGAATGAAAGGATTATTTAGCTTACAGTTCGTAGAGGTTTCTATCTGCAATCAGTTGGCTCTAAGAAAGGGTGGTGTGGCAGAGGAACAAAGATTTAAGGCAGTAGAAGACAGCAAAATCATCAAGAACAAAGCAGGAGTCCTTTCTCATCCTTATATTGTAAGCAGGCTACTTGTCTTTAGTGCAGGTGCACGAAACATTCCCCCAACCCGCCAGCCCTTCCCTTGCACAGGATGGGAATGTTTGCAAAGTGAGGCACCTGCTCCCTTATTGAGTTGCTTAGTGAAACTTCTAAACTTCTCAAACTAACACAGTATGTCGACAATTGCAGTAACTTTAAAACAGAGAAGAAAACTATACTGCCTACGTGTAATTCTCACTAGTTTTTCATATGTGGTACTATTGCACAGACATCAATACAATCTTCGAGATCTGTATTTAACATAGGCAATTTTATAGTGAAAGAAACCCCTCAAAAATGTGGCAAGCATTATTCTAAACCTACAGAAAAAGATGCATTTTTCTTGACAGCATGAAAGCAGCATTACTGTCTTATTCAAGCTCATGTAGAAGCCAACCTGCTGGGTCAGCTCTAACTTCATGCTGGGCTCCACGTGCCTGCAAATGGCCACGAAGTGCCATGTGTGTTTCTTTTGGGGTTCCAATAAATGTAGCATTTACCATGTAGGTGACATAGCAGAATATTATGAAAGTTTTCTGAGAAGAAATTTAAATTTCATATATGGATATTTCACATGTTATTGTTACTTTCTATACCATAGAATATCTAAGTTGTTAGCAGTATTTTATATTTTAATACATGATATGTTCATAAATAACACTTATGTCTATATTTGAACTAACAAATTTTTTTAAAGTGGAAACTTAGAAGATAGGGAAGAAAAAAATAGGAAACATTTTTCTTCAAATGTCACCCATTTAGTTTTTATATCAAAAGAATACCATCTTCTTTAGAAAAGAAATATAACTACACCTGCTCCCAGATGTTGAAGCTGAAGTGTGACCTGGTTTTTGCCATTCACTAGTCTTTCTGATTCCATCAGAGACTGATGCATCAAAGTTGTATCTTTTTTATTTCTCCCATTTTTTTACTTACATCACTAGCGCGGTTCGCACTCACAGTCAGCCGCAATGCATCCCTTACTCCCAGGCCAAATAGATTTGCTTATGTGGGCAAACTCAGGGAAAGGTTGCCTGCACCATACAGGTTCCAGTTGGACCACAAGCTTTTCAGTACCGCCCATTTCTCTGTGCGTAACCCCGTAACCGCGTATGTCATCACAATAAATGGATTTCTCCCCACTAGGGCAGATAATTCAGGAACAGCATGAATTTAAAAAAAAGAGAGAGAGCTTTAAATCAAACGTTCACCACAGTATAAAAAGGCAGCAGAAACAGTAGGCTACTGTTTTAATAAAATAGAAAAAAATATGCATATAGCAATTAAGGAAATTAACAGATTAAATAAACCTGATTTATTTCATTACCTGTTCTCACCCCTCCCATCTTTTGACATTTTGTGATATCACTACGTGTCTCAGGATAATTCTCCTCACTTCCTTCTCCATCACGTTGATAACAAGAAGGTCTACCACTGAGAGACTTAACTCCATAAATTACATTAATACATTGAAATGAATTAAGATAGCCATTTAGAACAATGAAAACATAAAATTAATTATCATAGGATTATTATCATATAATATATTATACATAATAATACCTATATCCAAGAAAAATACTACAGTATTGTTTCAACAGATGATGTTACCATTGGATGGGAGACTGTAGCAGGTGTTAAACATTATAGAAAACCCACTGCAATGCTGCCCCTTAGAGAGAAATTCAAAACGCATGTGTAGCGCCCTCAATGACCAAGTTAGCCAAGCAACAGTGCCCAGCACTAATCGATGCCTGGATGCTAATGACCATCACCCTGAGCACCTCTGACAGTTGTGGAGGCCACAGATAACTTGCAATAATCTCACAACGTCTCCAAACATTTAGTACTAAAATTTTTTGTTTTCCTAAACTCTGTACACATTTTTAGAGGACTCGGTATATTATATTGTTCTGTGCTCTATATTATACATCACTTTCTTTCATGATAGTGCTTTTGCAAATATTCACTAGGCCGACTGACAGCTCTGGTGTGTCACTGCAATGCATCTAACGTGCCATGAGATCACGTTTCTTATATCACAAAGGAAATGTGCAGTTTCCAAGAAAATACATCACGATTAATTGGGAAATATGCAACAGATGGTGGAACTTATAATCATTCTATCAGACTAATAGTGCACTGTCTGCAGTTTGGAATTTGCTTTTCCCAAAAGAAGGTGCTGGGTTGGAGCCATGCTGACAGCTGGCGCGCTCCTAATCCAGTTAGTTTGATATACCTCATCTATTAAGTCCTGTCCACTTTCCAAATAACGGATGACAGGCACAACTGACCACCTGGGAAAAAGTAATTTCAACAGAAAGTGAAGAAATTGATCTTTTGATGATTGTAGAGTTGCCGAGAATTTTTATATTTTGGGTAACATTATTAACAAATATATATATATATATTTTTTTTTTTTGCTTTTTAAAGTACATGTTTTAACATAGACAATTTATGGAAAGCTAGCAGGTGTTTTACTTGTCATGAGAGAAAAAGGTGTAAACATTCTTTGCAAATTATCGGTTCACAGGAGCTTTTACAGATGCTACATAAAAATATCAATTAGGTGCCAGATGTGTCCCATATAAACATAAAGCTTATCACACTAACAGCTTAGTACCATATACAGTTTGCATAGATCCTAAGAGTAATTGAAGAAAGTAAAGCAAGGTGCTCATGAGATCATTTTAATATGTCATCCTATTCAGTAAACGCTTTACAAAGTTTATTTGCTTTCAATAGGAGAAGAGAAAATAGATAATTAACACAAGGGAATGATAGACTATAATTACATATACTCAAATAATAGATTATAAGGCGGACATTTAAAAAGCACGGTTTTGACCTGGATCTATGCTTAAGCCTGGCATATCTCTTTAAGAATTCACTATATGACTGTAAAGGCCTCATGATTCCCAGAAAAATTAAAAACATCGTACCACAGCCATGTATGTGTGTTCATGCGTTAGCAGTATAGTTTGTAATAGCTAAGTCTCGGAAGCAACACAGATACCCATCAACTGAGGAACAGATTAAAAAGAGAAAGTATTTTATGCTGTGGAATACTATTCAGGCATGAAGGATAAATTTGAGATTTTTATAGGTAAAAGTGGATGCAACTAGAAGCCATACTCATAAGTGAAATAAGTTAAATTCACATGGGGAAAGACTATATTCTCTCCCTGGTATGAGAAATTAGAACACTAAATAAGGTCTAAAATGTAAAATAATGTGAAATGGGAAGAAATAGCTCAAAAGGGAAAGGAACTCGGATGGAGAAATGGAGAAGGCAAGAGAAAAATGTGAACAAAATGCAAATTAGTTATATTGTAAATGTTCCTTAGTTCACAGAAAACAGAGATTTGTGCTAGTAACAACTGGAGAATATTTTACGCTTATCTTATCTTGTGCTCCGAGTAAATTTTAAAAATAACAATATGCAGTATGTTACATATTATGATTCTCCTATATCTTACTGTGAAATTTTGTTTTACCTTTTGCCAAAAAATGAAAAGTCATTCAAAAATATTTTAGAAGAAGCAACAAAAATTGTGTGTAGTATAGTAGTACTATTTCCTCATAAACATTTGAAAAACAGGCAAAATATATTCTATCGTGGGCATACTCCAATACTGCACACACATTGCGTCTGTAGAGGCCATCAAAGAGTAACAGCTTCTATTCACATTAGATAGTCATTTTCATTAGCTGAAAATACATGGAATGTATTTTAAGATGAGTGCACATTGACAGTATTATAGAAACATGTAAATGTATAATTAACATTCCTAGGTTAAGAATCTAGCTAAACCATAACTTTTAAGCCTCAGCTTAGTTATGATTCCTCAGAAGTTTAATGCTTGAATAGTAGGACCTACAACAAAATGTTAATAAAACTTTATTGAAAAACTTATGCATACTTTTAATTAGAAAAGTAAATAACACAGGCCTGATGTATCATGGCTTTCCATTTTCTTTCTTCCTTTTCCCCTTATTTCTATTACTTTATTTTCTTCCTTCCTCCCTCCCTCCCTCCGTCACTCACTCACTCACTCACTCCCGCCCTCCCTTCCTCTCTCCCTCCCTCCCTCTCTCCCTTCCTTCTTTTCTTCCTTCCTTCTGTCCTTTTTCTTTTCTCTTTTCTGTTCGTACTGAGGAATGAACACTGAGACAGTCACATTGAGCTACACCTACAGTTAATTCTTTACATTTTACATTTTAATTTTTTGTGACAGGGGATCACTCATTGCAGTCCTCAGCCTAGGGCTGAAGTTACAGTCTTCCTTCTTTAACCTCCTGGAGGGCTGGGATTAGGCTTTTGCGCCAGCCTGCATTTCAGGGGAGCACACATCGGAAAATGTAAACAAAACCCAGAGGTTGTAGTCCTTAATTTCTCCCTTTAAACGTTTTCTTTAACACTGAAAATTCCATTTAAATATAAAAGCAAAAAGCCGGGAGTGGTGGCACACGCCTGTAATCCCAGCACTTGGAAGGCTAAGGCAGGAGGATCAGTGCAAGTTCGAGCTCAAGGCCAGCCTGAACTGCATAGCGAGACTGTCTCAAAAAGACAACAAGAAAGAAGAAAGAAAGAAAGAAAGAAAGAAAGAAAGAAAGAAGCAAACTATTATATGGAGAATTTTTATGCTCACATCTTATACTCTGAAGTTACTGAGTAATTTATTTAAGGATAATAGTACGCAATATGTCAATTACACTCATTTTGTTATGACATTATTTTTTTCTATAAAATAGGAATAATAAAAAAAATAGGAATAATAATTTTTTTTTGTCTTTCTGAGACAGGGTCTTACTATGCAGTTCAGGCTGGCCTTGAGCTCACTTTTGTAGCCCAGGCTGGTCTCGAATTTGCACCAATCCTCCTGCCTCAGCCTCCCAAGTGCTGGGATTACAGGTGTACACCATCACGCCTGGCTAGGAATAATAAATTTTTAAAAATGTACAAGGCAAGGGTACTTAAATTGGTAATGTCACCCTTACTGATGTTGTTTAACACTTTTTAGGTTTCAATTTGCAACTATTTTCTTTTTTAAAACAAAATTCATTTTAAGTAATGTTATCTCACATATAATTCAGCATATGATTTCACATAGATCTAAATGAAGCTATATTAAATTACTGAACATCAAATTCAATGCATATAATAACAAAACATGTTGTCCTCTTGAAAATACAGAAATAGTGAGGTCAAATTGATTACAACATGTATGTGATAAATGGAAAAACAGAATAAGAAAATAAGCAAATGTGTAACTCTGTATTTCAGAATAAGTGTCTACTGTACAGAGGAGTGCTACTCAATATTTATTCCAGACTGTCTGTAATAGTTAAAAATAAGACTTCAAAATAATATTAAAGTGCTGGCCCCACCCCTGGGATGCACTGAGACCACAATTGAGAGTTGGTGTGGTAGTGCACATCTGTAATCCCAGCTCTTGGGAGGCTGTAAATAGGTGGATCACTACAAGTCCGATCTAGTAGTGAGACCCTAAGCATCCTGTATACCCTTCCCTAAAAATACAAAAAAAAATAAATATTATCTTTCCAAAAGTTGAAGAGATCACTACTATGGAAAATAAAAGCCTTTATAGTGAATTTAACTAATTCATCATGTTAGAAGTCAGTAGCAAGGGTTCGATTTGTAGAATGAAGAGGTAAGCCAACTGGAGCTTGTAATCTTCAAAAATGGAAATGAACAGTGTGCCACGTAAGAAGATATTTTAGAAATGTGCCTAGAAAACACAAGGTCTCATATTCAATCCCCAGTACTGAGGAAGGAAGGAAGGAAGGAAGGAAGGAAGAAAGGGAGGGAGGGAGGGAGGGAGCGAGGGAGGGAGGGAGGAAGGCAGAGGGGGGGAGGGAGGGAGGAAGGACGGAAGGAAGGAAGAGAGGGAGGGAGGGAGGGAGGGAGTTTGGAAGGGAGGGAGGGGCAGAGGGAGGGAGGGAGGAAGAAATGTCAGTAATCAAAACAGTCAAGTGCTGAGAGTGAGTCAAGCCTGGCAGACGGATCATGCCTACGTTGCCCATTCTGACACTGTCTCTGCCTTGAAGCATCCCTTGAGATGGCACCGAATCTTGTAGCTGAGTTCCAGGCAGGGGGCAAAAAGGAAGGAACCCTTATTTCCAACAAAAGAAGCAGGAGCGAGCTCAGGGAGCCATAGGAAATTGAAGAGACCAGAGCGGAGGTAGACTGTGAACTGCCCAAACAGAGCAGCAAAGCCAAGGGCCAGAGCCTATATAGATAAATGAACAGGTCCCATCTCCATGTATTTAGTCACGGTCTTTCATGTGTGTGGCCACCTGCACTATTAGTGCAGGGACAAACCAGGGGAGTTGTAATAGACTACGATGTCACAAAAATAAAAAAAATAACTCGTTGAGTAAAGTCCTAAGGTGTCTTTACCTGATTTGGTTGCATATTATATGTTGAGATATCCTCATACAATATTTCCATATCAAAAGCACCTCTTGAATGTGTCATTGTCAATGAGGACAATGATCTGGACTTATTTGTTCATTATTGACTTATGAACTTGCCAAGCATGCTACTGTAATTTTAATCTGAAAGGTTTTTGTTTAAAATTGATGCATAATAGGACCGACCAAAGAGCTCAGTGGATTAAAGCATCTGCAAGCAGGTACAGGGGCTGGGAGTGCAATACCCAGGCCTGCTGTGCCAGTCCCACCCCTGAAGGGCACTGAGATAGCAATTGACATTGGGTGTGGTGGCACATGACTGTAATCCCAGCTCTTAGGAGGCTGTAAACAGTGGATCAGTACAAGTCCGATCTAGTAGTGAGGCCCTGAACACACTGTACACCCTTCTCTAAATACCAAAAAAAAAAGTGCAAAAAATTACTGCATAGAAATGAAAGTCCATCTCCCCAGAATAATTCTTAACTTTCAGTTTAAATCAGCATGTGCCTGGTGAAAGCGCTCCAGTACGGGACCTGTGGTAGCTGGTAGCGATCCCAACATGAGTTAGATGTGGTAATTAAAGCATCCCAGTTGAACACGGACATTATATTAAGATTTATTGAAAAGGTGTTCGGTGGCCAACTGCTAACCCAGGAAGGCTTTGATTTCATTACTACCTCCATCAGTTTTAGTTGTGATGAGAGCACTAGTTCTATTTGAAACTGAGAGGTACTACTCAGGTAATCTCTCTTGTCTCTGTATTATTATGGAGGCTTAAAAACCCACATGTGTCTGGCTGTGGATTCTTAATAAATAAAGCCACCATTCCTGAAGTCACTTCTATAATAATTGAATGATCTAAATATAATGTTCATCTAGAGTTCTCTAAACAGTATGTCAAAGCACACAGGCTCAAAGTCGTATATTGGAATGCCTTGGTTATCTTCGTAACACTCAGGGAATCCACATAACACATGGCATTTCAGACGCCTTTAAAATAGTTATGTCAGGACTGGGGAGATAGCTCCATGCCACAAGTGCCTGGCTGGAAAGTACAAGGTTGTGAGTTTGAACCCTGGTCCCACAAAAAAAAAAAAAAAAAAAAAAAAAAAAAAAAAAAAAAAAAAAAAAAAAAAAAAAAAAAAAAAAAAAAATAAAATAAATAAATAAATAAATAAATAAATAAATAAAAATGGCTATGTGAAGTGGCTAGAGAGATGGTTCAGTGGTCTAAAGCGCCTGCTTAGGCAAGCTTAGGGAACTGCCAGGACCATGGTTTGATGCCTGGTACCACATGCTGCGCCAGCCCCACCCCAGGGCAGGCTGAGCCGGCCATAACATATATACATACATACATAAAAGTTTAAAATAAAATGGTTATGTCTTCCTACATGGACAATTTCTCATTTCAGATACACATTACACGTGTGCATTTCCGGGGCTATTTCACAGGAAGTTTTAAGGCTTTTTTAATTATTTTGCTTTTTCATTTAGTAACAATGTTTTGAGCTACACGAGATAGTTATTCCTATTTTATTTTAATCTGTGTGGTTGAAATTGTGGTTTTACCTGTACCGATTGCAATTAAAACCTTCCTAAGCGATTCCCACATTCTGAGTTCAACTGGCTGACCAGTTTGATGGCCCAGAACTCAACAGTGTATGGTCCACTTTTAGCAAATACTTCAGAGAGAAAGAAGGCTTCAGGTCTGTCTCTCCGGACTCTAACAGAGAGAACCTTTATCCCCTTGATCAGAAGAAAATTCAATAATTATAACTGTCCCTGGGAGTTATTTTATTAAAACACCACATGTTCGTTCTCCTAATTGGGGATTCACACTTTTCTAATAATTATTTCCAGCAGCTACAGGAGATTAGCAGCAGCCTCTTTCTCCTGAGTGATCAGAAATCCTATTATTTCTCAGTTCTGTAGGATATTAAGAAATTCCATTCAAACATCACCTCTAAATGCGCTGATTTTTACCAGATCTTTTGCACATTCACAAACTATTAAGCAGGCAGTCAAGAGACTCTTCATGCAAAAGTTGCAAGCTTGATCACTACTCCTACCCCTTATTTGGAGTTACCAGTTTCTTTATTTTGCCTTTCAAATTCAGTGGAACACGTTCCTTTGTCCAACAAGCATCTACAGTAGTCCTGTTAGAGGTGAAGCTCATCCTGTCATTGGCCCCTGTGTAGAGCCATGCGGCTCCAGAACATCTTGGTACTGTCCGTGTGAGTCATGGCAAAGCTTTTCAACACACTGAGAAAATAATGGGAACAGCTAAGGAACAGGACGAAGATGCAGAAACAAAACCTCTGATTATAGCCTTATTGCAGTTAATTATGCTTTATAAAGATGAAACAAAAAAAAAATCTCTCAAGTTCTTTTTATTTTGTTTGTGAAAATTGTGCATGTCACATGAGAGGAGCCAAAGAAAAGAGAATAAGGCTTAATCTTTATCTTGAATTTTAAAATTCCATTTATTCCCTTAGATACAAAAGTAAAAGTAATCTTTAACTTGAAAAACTACTGAAGAGAAGAAATTACGTGGTAAGCTTACACACATAAAATGCTATGCCAGTGGGATAGGTCAGCAGACTAAGCACCAGTTTAGGCAAGAGCGGGGACAAAGGTTTGATTCCTGGCACCAAATTCTGTGCTGGCCCCACTGCTGGGCCTGCTGGGATAGCTGGGCCAGTGACCAAGTCCAGGCATGGTGCTGTGTGTCTGTGCTTGTAATCCCAGCACTGGGGAGGCTGAAATAAGTAGAATTACTGCGAGTAATTCTGAGCTGTGTAGTGAGACCCTGCACACACACACACACACACACACACACACACACACACACACACACAAAATAAATATAAAAAACGCACCTCTAACATATTTTGGCTTTAAAAGAGATTCAACAAATGAAAAGAAAAACAAGAACATTGTTTGGCACGGATAGGATATCTCAGCTTGAAGTGGTTAGAATGATTCTTTCCATAGGAATGAAACAGCAGAAAGAAATGTTAGGTGAAAATACCCACAGCTACACAGACATATTGCTAAAAATTCAGAATGGTGTGGAAAATCATGTAAAGATTGCCTTCGTGGTTATCCACAGGCCAAAAGCGTTTACGGAGAGCTCTGAGAGAGAGGAGCGCTATGGCCAACACTTCTCCATAGTTTGCCTTGGTGAGAGTCTTAGCAGATCCTCAAATGATAAGAGAGGAACATCATCCTATGATACCACAGATGAACACATGTTTACCATTGTATCTCCTTCTGAGATATCCAAACTTATTCTTGGGTCAAATATGAAGGCCTAGTAAGCACACATCCGATAGGAGCACACACAATGTACGCTGACAAGGATCTGGAAGCTTTGCATGCATTTTCCGTTGAGAGAACATCAACCCTTAAATAGTTCTCTAAATATTGAAGGAGTTGGATATGATATTACAGCTTGTTCTAGACAGCCCCCTAAAGCCTCAGGTGGTCATAGGGCTTTTACAGAAGTGGTTGAATTCAGAGTATGCGATGCTGGAATGAAAGATGTATAATTAGTAAATGAGTTGAGTAACTGATTTGACACAGTTTTGACTAGGAGTAAAGGTAGAAGGAAGGCCTAGACCTGCTCTATGATAGTTACTTTATTCAAAGCATGGGAAAAATATAGGAATATGGTGAAATAATATACTTTTTTTTTCAAACACAGGATCTTTTTTTTTTTCAAACACAGAATCTTAAATAGCTACCAACAAAATCCAGAAGTCATACGTGGCAACCCATGGCTGAAAATTTCTCTATTGTTAAATAAAACATTCAAACACCAGCAGTCTTCACAAATAGAGTTCACTGAACTGTTAGAGATGCGAGTAAAGAAAAGACAATCCTGGAACTAATGCCCTAAACTATTATCTGTATGGCCAGAGGGCAGTTGAAGTAAAATAGTCACCAGAGGAAAACAAAGTCTGAGAATATTTCACAATGAAAATTTAGATAAAAATTCCCAAGTCTCCTATATATTGAACCATTATTATGTACAGCTAAGGAACACAGGAAAAAATCAAGTAGACAGAGTCTTAGAAATAGTGGGAGGAGCCGGGTGTGGTGGCGCACGCCTGTAATCCCAGCACTTGGGAGGCTGAGGCAGGAGGATTGGTGCGAGTTCGAGACCAGCCAGGGCTGTAAAAGTGAGCTCAAGGCCAGCCTGAACTGCATAGCGAGACCCTGCCTCAAAAAGACAAAAAAAAAAAAAAAATAGTGGGAGGTAGATTATAAGATGTCCTTATTGATTTTTACTTGGTTTGTTCCATAAACTGACTTCAGGATTTTAACGTACAATTAAGAAAGGTGCAGTGATATTTTGTTTGTTAATGTGTTTTGTTAGCATAGCTGAGACCTGTAAATTAAAAAAAAAAATCCTATCTCTTCTTTCCTTTTTTTTTTTTTTTTTTTTTTTTTTCTTCAATTCCAGCCTATAAGCAAATGCAGGACATCTTGGAAATATTTTCTTGGCACTGTGAACAGTGTTAGACAGCCCATATCTTATTATAATTCAAGCATTATGGGAATTCTACTCTTTCATACTATGATTCTAAAAGCAGTATTTAATCATATAATTAGTATATTTTAGAAATATATCTAAATTCCTCAATACTATTCTTATTATCTCAAATATTATTGAAATATTCACTTTTATTCTAAGGTAGCTTTAAGTGGGGATAGGTGGTAAGTAGACTATAATTTTTTCTTTTGCATTTCTAAAGTAAAATGCAATCATATTATAGAAGACTGGAATTACGGAGCCTGGGTCTTTGCATCATCTCAGTTACTGAACTAGGTAATAATACAACTGAACATAATTTTGTTTTAAAGTTATACAGTTGGTTTTAATTTTATATTTTTAAAAATTTTATATTTGACAATTATTTTAAAATATAACTTTTCCCACTCATTTATCACCACCCACATAGAGAACTTCTATGAAATGCAAATTCAATCTTGTTTCTTTGTGCCCTTTTATTCTATAAATTTAAGGAACCAAAAATTGTCTCTGTCTTCCATACTAGGAACTGAACTGAGAGCACCACACTTACTAGGCAGGTGCTTCGCTGCTGAGTTATTTCCCCAGCCCCCAAAATCATTATGCATTTAAGATTATGCGTCACTGAACTTTATGCATTTAATTATTTATTTATTATTTGTTACAGGGTGTCACTACACTATACTCCTGGTGATCCACCTGCTTTTAGCATCCCAAGCACTGGGGTTATAGGCATGCCCCTCCACACCTGGTCTAGGTGGCTGGCTCAGTGTACCCCAGGGGTGGAGCCAGTGGAGCATATAGTGCTGGGCTTTGATCCAAAGTCCCTGCACTTGCCGAAGCAGGGGGTTAGTCTGCTGAGCTATCTCTCTGGCCCTTATCACCAAAGTGTACTTTTGACAGAATTATTTGTGTGTTGGGAAAAACAACCAAGAACTTATCTGTCTTTTTATTCATGGGATCCACAAAACACACAATGTAATAAATTCTATTTTTATCCAAACATAACATTCATATAACAATAGTCAGTGAACAGAAATGAAAACACAGTACTTTCTGTAAACAAATATAATAAATTATAGCCGAGAAAGAAAATTTACACATATTATTGTTTATTTTGAAAAGCTTTCATGCTCTCAAATTATTTCTCTGGTTAAACATTCTGAAGTCACAAGAATGTTTCTAAGTGCTTCAGGATTCAAGTATAGTTGGTGAATGACACTTTACAACAATAAGTTACTGCTAGGAAAATAAATAAATAATGGTCGAGATATGCTATGGGATATTATTCAAACTTAAAATGATACAGCCTCTATCATTTGCCACAGTAGAAATGAGTAAAATAGACCAGACACAAATATGTATATGTATATTAAAATTACGCGGAATCTTAAAAACAAAAAGCAAATATAGAACTCAACAGCGGTCATCAGTATAGTGTCCAAGACAGAAGTAGAGGGAGGAAATAAAATCTCTGCTTAACCAAAATATGTCTACGCTTTACCTTCCACAGGATAATGAAATTAAAGCATTTAATCATTATTTCAAAACATGTACAAGTGCTGGCAAAATAGCTCAGAGGACCAAGCACCTGCTTTGGCAAGCACAGGGACCAGATTTCGATCCCCAGTCCTGGATGCATGCCTGTCCCATCATGACAAATATTCAGATTATTGTTGACTTAACTAAAATTGTGACTTCTATTATCACATATGCTAAAAGTAATGTCTTATAGGGTAAAGCTTTCAACTTCAAATTATTTGTAAAACTGTTGCTTGGTATTTTTCATCTTTCGCGTAAAATTTAGCAAAGATGTTTAGTAATGGAAAAATGCGTCGCATATTTAAAAATATATTAACACTAAAAACGTACTAAGAAACAAATTTAATAAGACAGTAAGGCTTTCACAGTTCAAATACAATGCTTAGATTGTTTTATTTTTGATATTTTAAAATATAATAATAATAATAGTAATTATATGTATGTTAGCGAGATAGCTCAGCAGTCTAAAGTGCCTGCCTAGGCAAGCTTAGGCAAGCACAGGGACTTTGCTTCAATCCTAGGCACCTCATACTGCACCAGTGCCACCCCCAGGGGGAGCTGAGCTGACCACAATATAATAATATTAATAATAATGTTCTTAGGAAATCATTTTATTCTTGTAGCAATATTATCAAGTAAATTGATACATGCTTTTTTGCATGATAATGCAAATTCACAAGTGATTTCAATAATAAATTGAAAATATTAATATTATACTTGTTCCAGGAAACCTTAATGTAAACAAAAGTCATATTCCTTTAGGCCAGGATTTTATAAGAAAATAACAAAAAAGGAAACTGTTGCGTGGATTGTATTCTATCTAAAACCTAAAAGATGTTGAGAAGTAGAGGAGACTTTTTTCCCTCACAAAAATTAACGGGGAGTGGCTGAAGTGCTTCTTTCTTCCCATCGTATAAGGTTTGGCACACTGAGAGTTTCTTCTTTGTATCTTGTCTGCCTTCTTGGTTTGGATTAGCTTACACTATCTTATTTCTGTGCCTTCATTTTTTTAATTTTTAAATTTTTTAATGTATTTAGTGTACGGTCTACAAGGTCTCACTACACAGATTGGGTTTGTAGTGATTCTCCTGTTTTCAACCTTTCAAGTGCTGGGATTTCAAGTGTGCAGCACCACACAAAATGTCACTTGCCGTCTCAGCGTGCCCTATGGGCGGGACCATCGTGGCACCCCTGGGATCAAATCCCAGTCCCTTTGTCTGCCTGAGCAGGTGCTTTAGACTACCGAATGATCTGGCTTGCCTACTGTTGTGATTTTAAGGCCTTGAAATATTTCAGAGATTTTTATTTTTATTTATTTTTTACTTTTTATTGTATTTTATTTATTTATTTTCTTGTTTCAGAACCTTTGTTTATTCACTCATTTTTATGGCCCGCTCAGCCCACCTCCTGAGGGCAGGGCTGGTGCAGCATGTGGTGCCAGAGATCGAACCGCAGTCCCTGAAGCCGCCCAAACTTTCCCAAGCAGGCGCTTTAGACCGCAGAGCCATCCCGCTGGGCCCTTTTCAGAGATTTTTAAATGTAAAGCTTTCGCCATTATTTTTCCCTCTCAAGTTTCTCACCATTGTTCATAAGCATCCAGTCAGCGGCTGCTTGGGATCTGATTGGAAATCACTGATTTTATCTGGTTAAGTAATTAAGCCAAGTATGCCAGCAGTATCGCTTTTCACCATCTCCTACAACAGTGAAATCAGTTTCTGTTGGCAGTAAATGATTATTCACAACCTTGTAGCAACTGTTTTTAATGTTTTGGATGAAATTCTAGCCAAAGAGATTGTGACTAACTCCTAATCAAAACAGAAGAAAACTCTGGATTTCCTCTCCTTAGTAGTATGGAATGACAGTCACCTGCCACCCATAGTAATTATATTCATCTTGAATAGTTGGTACAAATATTGATTACAATGTTCATTTAATCTTTGTCTCAAATTTCTGTCCTCCCTTCTCTGCAGTGCCTACCTCCCTCTTTATCACCATCTCTTTTATTAACTATTTAAATTATATCACGTATGTGATGTTATGGATGTGTGTGTGCTTAATTTATTTATTTTTTTTATTTTTTGCAGTACCAGGGATTGAACTCAGGACCCTGCCCTTGCCAGACAAGTGTTAAAGCAGAGTATTTATGTTATTTCTCTCCTCTCTATCTCCAGAAACATATCTTGTACATCTGTATCTTTATTTCATCTATAGCGACAACTGTGGACTGGCATAGAATACATAATATATTTTATCTTTGTGTCTGATTGATTACATTTAGTATTACGGACACACGTTCTGTCTCTTTTCTCACAAAAGGCTCAATTTTTTTTTTCTTTTTGGCTAACACTCTACTGTGTGTATACGACACATTTTGGCTATTTACTCATCTTTTAGTGGGCATTTATGTAGCTTCTATAATTTAGCTATTATCAACTCGGCTGTCATAAACATGGGTATCAGAGAATGTGCAGAATGTGATGTCTTTAACTCTTTTTGTAAAGATACAAGAGATTTGGCTGGGTCAAATGACTCCTTTTCACTGATAATAACCCTTTCCTCCTTAGCATAATTGAAACAGCTTTATTCTGTTTTTCTGCCTGACATTTCAGTGCAACTTGTAGCGCATTCTCAGGAAGCCTGATGTTTTTCTCTGTACTTGCTTTGTTTTTGCCCTTTTAGAACCATTTGATCTAGGCAGCTCCTTCCAACACTAGTCTACTTTGTTTCCTTACTCGCTATTTGTCTTTGTTGTTCAATTTCTTCCTGTGATAATTCAGTTCTACAAAGTGTCTTGTAAGTTTGTCTCTAGGAGACAAGGGAGAAACGTGACCACGTGTTCTCTCTTGGTGCATAAACTGTGGACCGCAGCCCGTCAGCAGGCTCGCAGTGATTTGCGAGAAGTGGAAAGATTAGTCCTTGGCGATGAAGTGCATCTGTGAGCTCCAAGAAGAGAGATGGATTTCACAGCTAGCTGCCCAGTCTCTATTTTAGGCAGTTATTGCAGTTAATGTAGCTTAGTTAAATGATTTTTACCTCTTTTTTTCTGCCATGTGATAGATTACTTGTTGATTAGGCCACCCTAATTCGTTGTATCCTATTGACAAACTCCAGCGAATCAGGCTGTATGTTGTGTGCTTTTGGGTAAGGGTGCTGGTCCAACTTTGTAGAACTTAGGACTCTCAGCAGCTCACAGGACTTCGCAGAGCAGCGATCTGCGGATCCAATTCATGCAGGCACAGAGCTTTCCTGACATCGGGTCCAATGCTTTAAGAAATTTGGAGTATTCTGGGTAGCCCCCCCAAAATTCTGGGGCTCTATGGCTCTTAGGCCCAAAGCATAGGCATAGACTTTGGGCCAGTGTAGGTCCAGCATTTTAAGAACTCTGGAGAACTCTGCGGGACCTGAAGGACCCTGGTGAGCTGTATCTCTTGACCCCAGTGCTCAGGTGTGGGGCTTATATAGGTGCTAGGTGACATTTAATAACCTTAGGAAGATTCTGGGTAGTCCATGGGATTCTGGTGAGTCCAGTCCTTACCTAACTCCTTCACTGAAGCTTTGTTGAGTATCACTCAGAAGCTCTTACCAGTAATGAGAGCCTTAGTAAGGCCTAGCCTAATCCCAGTGTAGCTGAAGCCTTCCTGACTCATGCCCCACCACTCTTCAACCACTGTAAGTTTTGGTGATTACTGGGAGCTTCAGAAATACAAAAACACAGGACGAAAAGGCAAGCTCAATCCTCCTGCCTAACCAGAACAAATGCAGGAGACAAAGACATACAAGAATTTGGAAATCACACACCTGAAATTTTTGAAATGATATCAGCTGAAGTAAAAAACAAACAAGCAAACAAACAAACAAACAAACCAAATCCATAGGACTATAGAGGAACTGAGATCAGACATAATCTCTTAAATTAAAAAAGAAATAAGTATACAAATTTGTTCACAGCTAAAGAAGACATAGATCAAAAGGGAGAAAAATACAAAAATGATGGAAATATTGAGTGAATAATGCAGGAAAGAATTAAAATTCATGAAACAGATTCAAATACATGCTAGCAAATTAAGAATTCCACTGAAAGCTGGAAAAGCTGCTTAAACAAATCTGAAGACAGGCTCTCAGACCTCAATGACAGAGGTACATTTAGTGAACATGAAAGGGAAAAAAAAAAAAAACGGTCACAAACAGAAAAAATATATAAGAATGATATTTGTCAGGGAAACAGTGGGAGATAGCATGAATGGCACAACAGGACGATTTGTAAAAATACTAGCCGAAAAATTTCCAAACATGAGAAAGGAACCTGACACGGCATATAAAACTCCAAACATCCATAATCAAAACAAATCTACACTTAGAAACAAAATAATCAAGATCTCAGAAATTCAGAAAAATAAAAGAATATTAAAAGCTAGTAGAGACAGGAAACAGACAACCTACAATCAAAAGCCCATCAAAATCACAGGAGATTTCTCAACACAAACCATCAAATCAGAAGAGCTTGGAATGAAGTATTTCAGAAAGAAAATAACTAAAAAGAAAATAACTTCCAACCCAGATTAATGTACCTTGCAAAACTCTCTATCAAATTCAAAGGCAAGATAAGATTCTTCCATAAGAGAAAATGATGGAGGAAATTCAGGACCACTAAACCAACCCGTACAGAGACTACCACAAGAAAATCTAGAAAGAGAAAGACAGAACCACATCTTCAAGAACAACAGAAGTGTGTCAGCATGCAGAACAAGGAATTTAAAAGAGAGACAAAGTACAAAACCCACAGCAGAAAGACAACACGACAATGATAAGCCAATGTCCATCAGCTGTCACTACCAACACAAATGGCTTCAATTCACCAATCCAAAGAAACAGACTAGCAGAGTAGATTAAGAAACAAAATATAACCATATGCTGCATAAAGAAACACATTTAATTTAAAAGGGAGTTTACAGACTGAAAGTCAAAGGATAGAAAGCAATTCTCCACGCTACAGGAAGTCAGAAAAGGAGGGGCCGTTATTCTGATTCCGGACAAGACTGACTTCAAACCAAAAATCATTAAAAAAGATGAAGATGGTTACTACATACTTGTTCAAGGAAAACTGCAAGCGGAAGAGATAACAATATATAAGGACTCAATACAGGAGTACCTGCCTACATAAGACAAATAAAACACACATGAAAATGAACAGTAGTGCAATTTAATGGGGAACTTTAACAAGCTGATGACCCAAAAGAAATAGATCAATTAGGTAAAAAGAAAGAAAAAAATCATCAGAGAAGTAACAGAAATAAACACAAACTTCATAAGAACTGGACTTAGTAGGCCTTTACAGAGAGTTTTACCCAGCAAAAACACAATCCACATTCTGTTTACTTGCACATGTGATGTTCTCCAAAATAGACCACATGCCAGCACACAGAGCATGGTTAAGTGAATGCAAAAGAATTGAAATTATCCATGCCTCCTGTCTGACCAAAGAGCAAAGAAATGGGAAACTATTGAGAAAAGAAAGTAAAGAAACACCATAACCATGGAAATTAAACAACAACCTCCTAAACAACCAGTGGGTCACAGATGAAATTAAAGAAGGCACTAAACAATATTTAAAATCAAGCAAATTGCAGATACAACTTACCAAAAGCTGTGGGGTACAATAAAAGTAATTTTAAGAGGAGAATTTATTGTGGCAAATTTGCACAGTAGGAAAGTAGAACAAACTCAAGTACAGGATCTTTTTCTTTTTTCTTCTTCTTCTTTTTTTTTTTTTTTGGTGGAACTGGGGTTCAAACTCACGACCTTGCACTTGACAGGCAGGCATTTGTGCCACGGACCTATCTCCCCAGCCCCTCAAGTACAGGATCTTATGCTGCACCTCAAACTCCCAGAAAAAGAAGCATAAGCAAAGCAAAAAGCAGAAAGAAGGCAGGGAATTATAAAGATTAGAGCAGAAATTAATGCAGCGGAGACAAAGTAAGTCATACAAAGCATAAATGCATCAAAACGTTGTTTCTTTGAAATAATATATAAAAGTGATAATCAATTAGCCAACCTCATCAAAAACCAGAAAGAAAGAAAAAAAAATTCACACAATAAGGAATATAAAGGGTGAAATTGCTATCAACCTAGAGAGATTCAGAAATTCAATACATACTTCCAAATTATTTACTATCTTGCGATGGAAAATTTAGAAGAAATGGACATTTTCCTACATACATATGATTGCCAAAGCTGAGTCAAGAAGATATAAAAACTCTGAATCATCGAGAAATGAAAAATGAAATTGAAAACGCAATAAACCAATAAAAAGATCTACCAACAAAGAAAGACTTAGATCCCAGTAGATTCACAGGAGAATTCTACAAAAATCTAGGAAAGATTTGATGTCGACTTTTCGCAAACTGTTCAGTGAAACTGAAAGGCAGGCAGTTCTTTCCAACTCATTCCTTGAGGCAACTAGTAATCTGATTCCAACACCAGGGAAAGAGCCAAATAAAAAAGAGAACTACAACTCCATCTCTCTAATGAATATAGATGCAAAAAAAATACTCATTAAAATACGAGCAAACAGAATGCAGTAAATCATCAGGAAGATTATACATCGCATCCAAGCAGGATTCATTCCAGGAATGCAGGGATGATTCAACATATGCCAATCCATGAATGTAACATGCCACATCAGTAGAATTAAGAACAAAACCCTCAAGTTCAATTCATTAGATGCAGAGAAAGCTTTTGACAAGTCCAGCACTCATTCATGATAAAAACCTTACAGAAAATCAGACTAGATGGTCTATATTGAAAACTGGTAAAAGCCATCTACATGAAACCAATAGCCAATATCATATTAAACAGGCAAAACCTGAGAGCTTTCACTTTGAAATCAGCAGCAAGACAAGGATGCCCACTATCTCTACAGCCATTCAATACAGTTCTAGAAACATTAGCCAGGCATTAGACAAGAGAGAGAAATAGAAGGTACAAAGATTGGAAACGAAGAATTGAAATTATAATTATTTGCAGATGATATGCTACTCTACATACCCAAAACTCCACCAAGCGTCTTGTAGACTTAATCACCAAATTCAGTAGCATATCAGTAGACAATATCAATACCCCCAAATCACAGATTTCTGTACACAAACAATGAATGCACTGAGAAAGAATATAGGAAAATCATGCCTTTCTCAATAATATCCAAAAAAAAAAAAAATGAAATACGTAGAAATGAATCTCATAATGGAAGTAAAATATTTGTACAGTGCAAATTATGGAGATCTGAGAAAAGAGACTGGAAGGAATAGAGAAAATGGATTAATATTCCATACTCCCAGACGGGAAGAACCAACTATGTGAAAACAGCTATACTCCAAAAATTGTTACAAAGATTCAATGCAATCCCAATTAAAATACCATTAGCATACCTCACAGAGCTACAGAAAACTTTTACTGAAATTCATTTGGTAGGAGAGGAGACCCAGAATACCAAAAGCAATCCTAGGAAACAAAAGAAAGGCATTGAGAAGGTCATGAAGTTCAGTGGAACAGATTAGAAGATGCACACACAACTACAAACACACTCAGTCACCTTATCTTTAATAAAGCGGGCAAACATGTTCACTGGAAGAAAGATAGCCTCTTTAAAATATGGTTCTCGCCGGGCGTGGTGGCGCACGCCTGTAATCCCAGCACTTGGGAGGCTGAGGCAGGAGGATCGGTGTGAGTTTGAGACCAGCCTGGGCCACAAAAGTGAGCTCAAGGCCAGCCTCAACTGCATAGTGAGACCCTGTCTCAAAAAATAAATAAATAAATAAATAAATAAATAAATAAATAAATAAATAAATAAAATAAAATAAAATAAAATAAAATATGGTTCTAGAAAAACTGGCTTTCCACATCCAACGGCTGAAACGAGATCCAGGCTTATCACCACACATACACTAATCTATGGTCAAAATGGATCAAAGATTTAAATATTATAACAAAAACATGACTGAAAGCAGAAAAGAGAGGAAACATTGCAGGAGCGAAACTATGCACTTATATGCACAGGATGAATTAGACTAAGGTCCTAAGAAACCTCCAAAGGTTTTGGACACTGATGATAGCAATATGTAACACTAAAACTATGCTTGGAATGCCTGTTATTCTGGTCTTTTAGATGTGTGCTGCTTCCAGTGTAATTTCAGTTACTGTTATACTCTCTCAAGTAAATGATTGGCTTACAAGAAAAAAAAAAGTGGAGGTTATTAAATAAGAGTAAGAGAATAGGAAAAAATGTCAAAGAATGGACAGGCTAAAATTTGTTACATGCTTATATTTCTAAGTATCTCTGTACAAATGTGTAACTGCTTTTATCACGCTTTATAGGAATCTATTAGAGTATCAATGATCGATGGAAAATACCAATTGCAAGTCTAAGATGTTTGATATTCAGAAAGGCAATGATATTAAGCTCAAGCACCTATGTTTTAGAGTAATATTATCACTAAGCTTTTCTTCTGGACGGCTAAGAATGTAAGTTTACAGACTAAAAATTAGAGAAAAAGAGGGGCTACAAGGATAGTCAATATTTTGACCCTAGCCCTTCAAGTTCATTTAGGACTCAAGACAGAAGAGAACCTGTGCTGTAACATCCTATAACTCAATGGTTTCCCAAATTTTCTGTCCAAGGAGATCAAGGGACCACAGAGGAAAAGGATTGAAGGTATCTAGTGTGCCTAAGGAGAGTCAGCTAGAGAGAAAACATTCTCTTGGGCTTTCACACAGAGCAAACTTCTCAAGCAATGGTGGTGACTCATCCAGGTGGTTGATACCGACAACAGTTCTACAAAGCACTGTACATGGTTCCAAAGTAAATCTTGAGGGCATTTGACTGAATTTGGGAGATCCAAAAACTACATGTTTTGTTACACATGTCTTGCCCTTAATCACCCTTAATCACCCAGCTGCAAAGTTTAAACATGAGAAATAAAACGCAAAGGTAGTTTAGTATGTTGATCTGTAAAAGGCTCTAATGAACAGCTTTCAACATTGCTGCTTTTGCCAGTAACCCATTGCAATTATGGAACACTTGACTATGTATACAACTACGTTCTCTTAGATAAAAGAGAAGAAATCTATTGTACTAATAACCATTAGAACATTTATCATGTGTACATCCTTTGCTCTGTATAACTGCATTAAGGACAACAATATGCATTGTATCAATTAGTGGGAATGTATTACTAACAGGTTTTGAAAGTATCACATTGGAATTTCTTATTAAAAGTAATTGAAAATAAATAAATAAATAAATTCCTATTTCTGCTTTTTGCTGCTACATATAGACATAGTATATTTATTTCTTCAGGTAAAAATAAATCAAATATTATTTATTAGAGCATTTTTATTTTAATAATTCTTATTAGCTGAAAATATTTTCATGAGAAAAGTTTAATTCGTTCTTACCCAAGTTTTTGTTAGTACATGTTTGCAATATGTTATAATTACATGAATTTTAAAGAGTTGGAAAAAAAATAAAAACCACCAAATCTTCCAGAAGAAAATGTATGTTGAAATCTTAAAGACATAAGGGTAGGTAAAGAGGAAAGGAAATACTTCAAAGTATCAACAATAAGGATTTCGTTTTGATAAATTTCTGTACTCATAGGAAAATCTTCAACAGAGTAAAAAGGAAACCCACAAACTAAGCAAAAATTATAACTAACTATTTCTCAAACAAAGACCTTCTTTGTAAAACATCTAAAGAATTTTAAAATATCAGGACTACCAAATTTAAAGGCCCAGTCCAAAAATGCGAATCTGAGATGAATTGAGACTGCTCAGATGAAGAAATACCGATGATGAGACAATACATAGAACAATGTTCAACACCATTGGTCATTCAAGAAGTGTAAATTAAAACAACACTGAGATTCCATCTCATCCCAGAAAGAATGGCTAACCTCAAGAAGTCAGCCAATAGCAAATGCTAGACTTGATGTGGTAAAAAGAAACCCTTCTCCACCTTAGGGGAGAGTGCAGAGTAGTACAACCTCTATGGAAATCAGTGTAGAGAGTCCTCAAAAAGCTATGATTGAAGGGCCTGAAAATATCATATTAGAGCAATATATGTGCACTCCAATTTATATCAGCCCAATTTGTCATGGCTAAATCTTCTAAACAACCCAAAAGCCTATCAACTGAGGAATGGATAAAGATGATATATTTTTACACAATGAAGTAGTATTCACATATAAACCAGGGTAAATTTGAGTCATTGATCAAAATAATGCAGATATATATCTATATATCTATACATGTGACTCATTTATAAGTCACTTGAGAAGCCAAGACATTAAATCTTCCTTAAGTATGTGCCAGTTGGATATGGTCATATAAGGCCATATTATTATTCTCATCACTCTGAGAGGCTAAAACAGGAAGATTTCATGTTTGACGCCAGCCTGTACAATTTAGGAACTTAGTTTCTAAAAAGTAAACAAAACAAAACAAAACAAAAAAAATACATGAAGCAAAATATAATATTTGGATTGTAATTTATTGTAAAGGCCTCAAGTTTACTTTCTGATACCAAAGTAAACAACAAGAAAAGAAATAAAGAATAGCTAAAATTATCAGTAATACCATAAGTTCCTAGCCTTTTATGAGGAAAGCAGTAGGTTTTAGATTGCTGACTTAATTTATATTTATTCTTGACATGCTCAAATTTTCTAAATGTTTATGATTGAACATGGATAGCTCTGTATGTTTCTAGGAATTTATTTATTTATTTATTTATCTTTTTGAGACAGGGTCTCGCTATGCAGTTCAGGCTGGCCTTGAGCTCACTTTTGTAGCCCAGAATGGTCTCAAACTCGCACCGATCCTCCTGCCTCAGCCTCCTGAGTGCTGGGATTACAGGCGTGCGCCACCACACCCGGCTTTATCATTTCTTGAAAGTATTTTATTTATTGGTAGATAACTTTTCATAGTAGTCTCTTAACATTTTTGCCATATGTCTCTCCTTATATTTCTGATATTTTTTACTTGCAAGTGTTCTTATTTCTCAAGGAACCTGAAGTCTGTATAATTTAAACTTGCAAATATCAAACTTTCGGTTCTGGTCATTCTTTCTGTGGTTCCTCGTGTATCTATTAGCTTTCTTTCTGTACTGATCTGTATTATATTTTCCCATTTGGTAGCTTTGCGCTTGTTTGGTTCATTTTCCCGTGTACTTGCTGAACCACAAGTGAGTTTGTAGTTCAGTGGACTGAGGTATCTTCCCTCCATGCAGGCATCCACTAAAGTAAAAGTCTGATATGAAAACGATTTTTAGTTTCCTAACAAAATTAAAAATAGAAATGCTACATAGTTTAGCAATCTCACATAGGAGCTTTATCTCTCTCTCTACATACACATTGTACAAAAGAAATAATACATTCTCATGCTTATTATAGCATTAACCGAAATAACTAAGATAAGAAAAAATCTATTATTAACATTCAGGTGAACAAAGAAAATGATCATAATAAAATATTGTTTAATATTACAAAATAAGTAATTCTTTATATTTATTGCAATATAAATAAATATTAAGACTATTATGTTAAACGAAATAACATACCTTCAGGAACACAAAATATTGTCCAAGCTTAACTATCTGTGAACTCTAACACAATTGAGCTTACAGAAACAGATAGAACAGTGATAACTAGGGACTAAAGAATGGGGAAACAGCTTTGCATTCATTAATATGCCAAACCTTGCAGTTATAAGATGAGTAAGTTTTGGGTGAGATGGCTCAGGGGACAAAACGCTTGCTTTGGAAACTTCAGGGACTAGGGTTGGACGCCTAGTCCCGCATGCTGTGTCCACTGACACTCAGGCATGCTGATCCAGTGACCGCGTTCCAGCATGGTGGTGCATGCCTGCAACCCCAGCATGAAGGAGGCTGAAAATAGGAGAGTCATGGTGAGCCCAATCTGCATAATGAGACACCATACAGAACACACACACACACACACACACAAAATTGTTTTTTGAAAATAAATGAATAAATGAATAAATAAAAATTTTACAAAGATGAGTAAGTTTTGACAACTTAATATACAGTATGATGGCTATATTAGGAACACGGACTTCTTCCAATCTGATTGAAAGTAAACCTTAAGTATTCTAACCAATCTGAGAAATATAACTATATGAGGTGATGGCCTTTTTTTTTTTTTTTTTTGTCTTTTTTCAGACAAGGTCTCACTAACTATGCAGTTCAGGCTGGCCTTGAGCTCACTTTTATAGCCCAGGCTGGTCTTGAGCTCGCACCGATCCTCCTGCCTCAGCCTCGCGAGTGCTGGAATTACAGGTGTGCTCCACCACACTCGGCACAAATATCATTTAAAGTGTGGTACAAAAATTTGTATCACATGAAATTGGGAAGTGCTGAGTTCTGTATATAATATCATTATTCATCTATATAAGATTTATCAACACATAAGCACAAATAGATACAAACGATTAAAACCCAAATAGCACATTAAGTTTTATCTAAACAGTGCACAAAATGTACAGTTGGAATAACAAAAGAGTGAAGATTCATCCGGTATACAAAAAGATTGGAAAATTTACAATGCAAATAATGTTTGATGAGTCTCAAAAATGACATAATAGGGCTGGAGAAACAGCTCAGCATTCTAAGTGCCTGCCTGGCAAGTGGAAGGACCTGAGTTTAATTCCCAGTACCACATGCTGTGCCGGCCCCAAACCCCGGGCACTCTGTGCTAGCTACCACAACTTGACGTGGTGGTATATGCCTGTAATTCCAGAGCTGGGGAGGCTGAGACAGGAGGATCACTATGAGTCTCAACTGTAGAACGGTCCTGAACCAAATAAATAAACAAAGTATGTTTTTTTTTTTTAAATTACAAAAAGGTGGGCTGGCAAAGTAGTTCAGGGGTCTAAAGTGCCTACCTAGGAAATCCTAGGCAATTGCAGGGACCGTGGTTCGATCCTGGTCACAACATGCTGTACCAGCTCCACCCCCCAGGGCAGGCTGAGCTGGGCATTAAAAAAAATTGCAGAAAGGTGACATAATATTGCTATACACATGTAAGCAATTCCAAGTGTGGTTTAGACAAATGACAAGGCTTTCTGACTGAAACTACCCATGATACTTTCCAAGATTAAGAGAAGAAAGTACGCGAAAACCTCTGCAAGATGGCAACAAAGCAAGCAATCACCACACAGGAATGGAGTAAGAAAGACCGCAGCGGTGTGCCCGGCTTTCTCCAGTGAACTTTTCCGTTCACTAATTGACCAAAATGGATATTAGGAAGCTCTACCTAGAAGATTCTGTCAGAGATCTTGCAACTGAGACTTTCGTTATTTTCATTGGAAATGTGAACTGTAGCTTAGTTCAGGGGCAAATACACAGGTAGGAGACTGAATGAGCTTGACTGCTTCTTCTAGGAACAGTAAAATAATACACTGATACATGTGGATGGGGCTGTAGCTTCAGAATTTCTACCAAGTCAATTATGCTATGTCCTCCCTGACAGGCATGTTAAAATTTAAATCTTTAGAAGGAGAGGATAATAAAAGGAGCGTACAAGCTTTTGACGTGTTTCATTCTCTGTAAAGTTTAGCAAAATCAAATTGCATGTCAGTAGCCAAGAAGAAATGTTAGAAGGCCAAGTGAAAATGTGCAAATGCAAAACACCAGCCCTCAGATGTTGACTTCACAATGACTAATAATTGCCCAAAATATATTTCTCTTATACATAATTCAATCAGGGAATGACAGTTTTGCACTTAGTCAAATGGAAACCCACATTTAGTTTTGATCACAGAGAAAGGTGGGGAGCATCTCTGTCATCCACAAAAGCAGAAAATGAAAAAAAATCAAAGCAGAAAATGGCAAAACTAAAATAGTTTTTCATGAACGTATCAAAAATGTGACATCGCAGGATAAACAATAAATGAAAGTTAGAATCGGGAACATCTTCAGGGACAAATGAGATGGGGATGTGTGTAGACCCGGGCTTGAAGCTGCTGAATATCACAGAAGGAAAAAAAAATCAAACTGGAAAATCTATAGGGCTGTGCAAGGCGAAGTGCGAGTTCTTGCTTGGGTCCGTGAGTCCCTGAGAGACACAGGGAATGGTAGTGCTACTCTTTCCAATTATCCTCCAGAAAATCCCGAAGTCCCTAGTAGGCTGCTCATGTGGCAAATATAGTGACACCTTCAGAACAGAGGTGACAGCCAACCTCTCGCCACTATCTTCTCTAGAAAATAAATTAGTTAAGGAAAATATAAAAAAAAAGATGAAGGTCTTGGAGGGCCACGTCATCAAAAACCCTCACAAGACACTGGTAAAATGACATGATGGCCGTGATCCATGAAGTCTCCCAATGCACTACCAAACCTAGGGGGAAAGGTATGAGATTCATACTTTGAGAAAACATAGAGCTGGATGCAGCTGAATTTGGGGAAAAAAGTCATAAAGATATAAATATCTGGGGGCTAGGGAGGTAGCTCAATAGAATAAGCGCTTGCGTTCAATTCCCGGTTCCGCAAAACAAAGATATAAATTTCTTCTCCTGGGAGAAGGTAGCAATGAAGTGCTTGAAGCGCCTTCCATTTGGCTATGGGGGAAACTATGCGAATGCCTAACTACCATGGTCAACTCCATGATGTAAAAGCATCCTGGAGAGCAGCAATGGAGACTATCGTTTCCGCCAACAGCACACAGCACAGCTCTGCGATCACCACATGGAGGAGAGCAAAGCACTCACACTTTTGAGGATCGGAACAAAGGGAAATCTGTGGAGCTAGGCAGGGAACTGAGAAAGACAATGCTAAAATATTGGGACGTCTCTGGCAGGGATTGCCCTGACAAACTTTAAAAGTGGTAGTTGTAACAGCAAATTTCTTCAACTAAAGGCGGTTCCCTGGCCGCAGCATCCTTCTTGATAAATGCCCATAGAATAGAGTGCTCTGTCTCCAAATGAAATTAGTTTTACATCAGGACCAAACGTCAAGTAATCTCAAGGCCATGAGGGGGACACGGATGAGAAGGACAGAGGTAGCCAGGAAGAAGAGAAAAGTGGAGCCGCAGGGGTGGAGCATGGAGATAAGTTCTATCAGGCATGTCCTGCCCTGGACAGCTAGCAGAGTACTCCACAGTGTTGCATTGATCGTCTGCAATTCCCCTCAGCAGTCTCCATGACTTGACTGCCTGCTGCTGACTGTGGGCTGTTAAGTAGAGGCAGAATACTGCATCCCGGGCATGGCACGGTAGACGGCCACCTCGCGCACCCTGGGATCTACACATTCAATTGTAAGACACAGCGGTTATGACAGTAGGAGGAATTGAGCAGACAGATCCATGTTGGAACTTGCAGTGACGTGGGGTATTCTTATCAAGTCTACCGTGTTATTTCATAAAACACTTTAGACAACATTCAATAACGCAAAGTTATCACTCATACACATTAACCACAATCTATAGTTTATTTGCAGGCCAAGATAATCCTTTTTATGGAGGTTGGCCCTGACAAGTACAAAGGTGTGACATGGAGTTGTGGCCTTCAAAGGGCCTCCTTCCAGAGCCACTGTCTACACCGGTGCCCCGTGAACCCCTCTCCCTGGTAGGACCTGGGCTTCAACGCGACTGCTTGGGGTGTGAAACCCACGCGCAGCACAGGAGTCTCTGCGACACGTTTCATAGTCACAGCCTGCTCTCCAAGCCATTGTGGCCCTGATTCTTCAGGCTGTATACTTAGGATATCTAGCAGTACACATTACAGAGATAGGTGCCCAAACACATACGATCATATTCAGGATGAAAATTATCAATTTGCTTTCTGTTTTCTTTGCGTATCTATGCATTCATTGCTTCTATTGCTCATTGTTCTTCTGGTGTTTCTTTTTGTCTCTCCCACGTTTATTTATTTTTTTTTTTTCTGTTTTTTTTTGGTACAGTGTGTCACTAGGCATCTCAGACTCACAGCGATCTTCCTGTCTCAGCCTCTCCAGCACTGGAATTACAGGTGTGTGCCATCACACCCGGATTCAGTGGCCAGCTCAGCGCCTCCTCATGGCCGTGCCGGCACAGCACGTGGGACCTGAGATCAAACCCTGGTTCCTACAGTTGCCAAAGGTGCTTAATGTCTTGAGCTATCTCATTGGCCCTTTTGCTACGCTTCAAAAAAAATATTATTTTCATTACTTTATTTTCTCACATCTGTAACTTTGTTAGTATATTCTTGTAGCTAATGGTGGCTACTATAGAGTATATGCCCTATCTTGGTTTGTCTGAAGACGGCTTCCCAGACCAGATATTCTTTTGACTACACTTCTCTAACATCTATGACATTATTTGCGTATTTTAATTCAGTGTTTTCCACTTATGAGCTATTTAAAATATCTTCATCCTGTTTGTGTACTGAACCAGAGTTAAAATACTTATATTTTAAGATTATCGCATTCAATAAAATTTAATTCTTCAGTACAATGCAGTGGGCATATTTTTAAATTAGCTTTAACTATTTATTACCAATGCAATATGTTCTTTGTTGTTTTTTTTTTACTATTAATTTTCTTTTTAATTTAATTTTATTATTTGATGTATAGTCTCATTATGCAGTCCGGACTCCTACTGATTCCGCTGTATCAATCTCCCCAGTGTTAGGATTGCAGGCATATGCCACTATGCCCAGATTCTGAGCAGGCATGGTGCGCCCAGGGTTTGTGGGCCGGCATGGCATGAGGTACTACAGATCTAACCTTGGTTTTTGCCAGGTGCTTACACCGCCAAGCTATCTCCCCACCCATCTACTATTAATTTTCTACTATTAAATTGCTATATTTTCTTGTGCAACTGCAATACATTTTGTGCCTCTTTATATAAAATATTTCAAATGCCAGCACTGTCAGGTTATACGTTTGGATAAATATCTGTGAAGTTCAAATAAATTATGTAAAAGCATATGAGCTTATAATATAAATATAATTACAACTGTACGTGTTAACATATAAATTATTGGTGGCACATCTCAATTTACATAAAATTTTAAGGTGATATACTTTATTATTTGAGAGTTGTCATCCATTTTTAACAATTTTTGAATTATGAATGAGTTTAAAATCGTAAAAGGTTTTTAAAGGTTCATTCCTTTTAATAAGACCTGAGTGAGCTAGTTTTTAGAGGTTCATCATCACAATTGCCTTCTGCTTATTTTAAGGTAGAACGTAAGTAGACAGAAGGAATTGGAGAAAGCTTTTATATTTCATAACTTCAACAAAATTCCCAAACCAAGAATTCTTAAATGAAGAAAGATTTTAACTATTGAGTTTTAAGTCAAGATATTTGAGTGATCATAAATCTTATAAGTCAGAGCAACCAATTTGCCACAGTTTATAAAGTTACTAAAATTATCTGTTTCTTCCCCGTGTGCAGATTGATCATGGAGAGACCAAATGACCCTGTATCTGTAGATTTTAGACCAAATCATCAGCATTAAAATGAGTACTTTAAACATTTTGTCTGTAACAGACTTTGGTTATTTATTTATTTATTTATTTATTTATTTATTTATTTATTTATCTTTTTCAGACAGGGTCTCGCTGTGCAGTTCAGGCTGGCCTTGAGCTCAGTTTTGTAGCCCAGGCTGGTCTCGAACTCTCACCGATCCTCCCGCCTCAGCCTCCCGAGTGCTGGGATTACAGGTGTGCGCCACCACGCCTGGCTGAGTTCGGTTTTATTACAATGAGCAGTTTTAAAAATTTAAAAATATATTTATTAGTCCATGTATATAGCACATATGGTGGGAAATTTTAAGGTTACCTCAAAGGATTTTCATTGATAATCATTGTTTCTTCTAAGATTATCGTTTTTATTATTTGGACTGCTTATGCTTGACCATATATTGCTGTCGCAGTTGTTCTTCTCTCATTGCTGGGACAAATTCCAGACAGTAAAAATGAAGGAAGGAAAAGCTTATTCAGTTCATAGTTACTGCAGCTTTCAGTCCATACTCAGCTGGATCCAAGACAGAGAGGCACATGGCAGAGAGCAGCAGTTCATGGTGGCAAAACAGCAGCAAAGGCAGCAGCAGAGAGGGAGTCTGTTTTTCTTTATTTCTGATATTACATTTAGGCCCTCACTATCTGCCTTAGGCCACACTCATAATCCCATAATCCTAGCAGTTCTCAGACCCATAATCCCATCCTTGGATCACCCATAATCCCAGCGGGTTATTAGTTAATCTCAAACTACAGAGGTCCCTGCCCCACGACTGCGTGAGGTGTTGGGAAAACAACTAGACAGAAATAATAACAATTGCTTTGTCCATATATTGGCTTTACAAATGTTTCCTGTTTGACTTTGATAAAGTAAAATATTTATTAATTGAGAATTAAAATAAGTAAGCAGTCAAGGTTTTTCTACATATGGTTCCAATCTGAGCAAACGCAATAATGTCTGTTTCAGAAGACACGTTTCAGAATCGCCATTATTAGATCTAAGTGTCTCCTCTTGCTCTTGTGATTTTCAAGTAACATCCAAAGCCTGTCTTAGCTGATTATCTGTACATGAGCATGTACAGAAAGAGGGATTTCCTTGTCTCACGAGTTTTTCTCAAAACACGGCTTTCCCAAAGGACACAGAGAGAAAGAAACAGTTTTAGATTTACAATAATAGGGGCCAGTTGCATACCTCTACAAACTATTACGTAATTAATTTGAAATCTTTTTTCTAAGATAGGAAAAGAAAAGGAATTGAAATATCCCACATATGCCTTCCTGATCTCTGTCAAATCTACATGAAGCAACATAGAGTGAAATGCTTCATATTAACTGGAGCTGTCACCAGAAAGACTCCCAAGGCTCAGGACCCTTCGCAGCTGCCTCTTCACTCAACAACTTGCAGTCACATTTTTATTATCTAAGGGTCAAATCTCCGTGACCAGCAGAACATTTGGCCACACTGGTGATAATCTAGATTCTCCCATACATAATATTAATTGGGTGAAAAAGGGAATGAAAAACCAGAAACAAATCATAATTTAGTGACAAAAATGCTGAATTTCTGTTATATTCATGCTTTCCAAATAAATTAGTCTCACTTTTCATCTTGTTAGTAGAAAGCATTTTGCGTTTTATGATTGCTAACACCGTGAACAGATAAGGGACAGCCTAAAATATTTCAGTGCTAATTTGTCACCTTTAAACACCTTCACCTGCCCACCTATTATCTGCAGCTCCGTCTTTCTCCCTTCCTCCCTCTCGCCCCTTCCTCTCTCTTTCCTTCTCTCTCTCTCTCTCTCTTTCTGTTTCTGACTTTTTCCTTTTCCATTTCTTTTTTCCTTCATTTTCTTCTTTCATTTAAAAATATGTTATTGATAAATGTTTGTGTTCCTTCCTTTCACATTTAATATTTGCCAGATGTGATCAACTTTCTTCTCTTTCATCAGATTCAGCAGACATTTTTAAAATCACTTTCTCGTACTCATCTTACATCCACAAGGAACCTTTGAAACTTTCTGGGGAGTACTGTAAGCAAATGCTTACATGAGCCTTGAGAGAGGAAAAGTATCAAGGAATGGGAGACAGAAGGAAAGGGAAAGAAGGGAGTAAAGGAGAATGGGAGAGAGAGGAAGGGAGGGAGGAAAGAAGGGAGGGAGATAGGACGGGAGGGATAGAGGGTGGGAGACAGAAATAGAAAAGGTGGGAAGGATAAAGGATTGGAGGGAGGGAAGGAGACAGAGGCAGAGACAGAAGAAGGGAAGGAGGAAGGGAGAGAACGAGAGAAGAGGGAGGAGAGAGGAAGGATGGGAGGAAGAGAAGGAGGGAGGGAGAGAGACAGAGATAGACAGAGACAGAGAGGGAGGAGAATGAAAGGAAGGAGGGAGGGGCAAAGGGGGGAGGGAGCAGAGCCAGAGAGGGGGAGGGAGGGAGAGAGAAATGGAGACAGAGACAGAGATAGGGAGGGAGGGAAGAAGGGGGAGAAGGAAAGAAGGAGACAGAGAGAGAAAGACAAAGAGGAAGAGAGGAAGGAATGGACAGAAGGAGAAAAGCAAAGACAGAGACAGAGAGGAAAAATTAGGAGAAAGGGAAAGGATGAGTTAAAGAGCAAAAGGAGACACGTGGAGTAAAGAAACTGTTCTGAAATTACCTTTTTGTGCTGGAGAGATAGCTCAGTAGGACAAGCGCCTGCCTGGCAAGCGCAAGGTTCTGAGTTCTATTCCCAGTACTGTAAAAAAAAAAAAAAAAAAAAAAAAAAAAAAAAAAAAAAAAAAAAAAAAAAAAAAAAAAAAAAAAAAAAAAAAAAAAAAAAAAAAAAAAAAAAAAAAAAAAAAAAAAAAAAAAAAAAAAAAAAGTTTATATCTAAACCCTCAGGAGCCAGGCGTGTTAGTGCTCGCCTGTAATCCCAGCACTCGGGAGGCTGAGGCAGGAGGAGTGGTGCGAGTTCGAGACCAGCCTGGGCTACAAAAGTGAGTTCAAGGACAGCCTGAACTGCATAGTGAGACCCTGTCTCAAAGACCCCAAAAAGAAAAAAAAAAAAAGAAAAAGAAAAAGAAATTACCTTGGCGTGATAGACATAATTCTCAAGGTGAACAACAATATCAAAGCCTCAGGAGAAGTACCAAGCCAATAAACTTACTTCCTGTATTCCATAGTGGTTTTTCTTTTTTTTTCTTTGATACTAGGTATTGAACCCAGAGCTGTAGTGCTGAGCTATATTCCAACCACTTTTTTATTTTTATTATTTTTAAATAGAGATTTGTTACCGCATCTTTCTAAATTGTTGACCTGCACTACTTGAGATTTCAGGATCTTCTGCTACAGCTTCCTGAGTCATTTGCCAGCAAGTTCAGCAAAATATTTGTGTCTCAAAAGTAGAAAGCCTTCTAGTTTCAGACATCTGTTTTTTGGGTCCTTCCCATGAACTATGACACTATATGATTTGCAACTTTTTTTCTCAATGAATTCTTAACATTTGATATGATTTTATAATCGCATCATTTCACAATGCTTTTACAAATGTAGGATGAAACCACAATGAAAATTATACAATAAAGTGGCCTAAATGAAAGCGTAACATGGGTAGAGCTGTCAATTAAACTTGCTCAAACTGATTCAACTCCTATTGGGCTGTCTTCAAAAGAATGATTCTGTGCAGGACTTCTGGACTGCTCAGTAAATGGGACAAAATAGCAAATCCTTTGGGCTTTGATCGTCTACAAAAGTTCTCGCAAGAAAGAAATGTCACAGAAATAACTTTCCATTGTCTGCCCCCCCCCCCCAATGGCCAGTGCTGAACACGTTGAGCTTGATGCTCTTTCATTTACTTTAGTTTTGGGGCTGTTAACGCAGCGGAGCATCCAGGAGAACAGTTTGCTGTTTATTTTTATCATTGCTGTATGTTTTGAATGTGTAACAAAGCTTGATCCATGAAAACATTCGTTAAGAGTTTGTGAAATTAATTTGCAAAAGGCAGACAGATTAGGTCCTCACTAGACCATGAAAGCGAACAGAACAGGTCAGAGATTGGCTGTAGTACTGAGCAGAATAGATTCTCTTGAGGTTTACTTCGAGAATAATGCCCACTTATTAGTAAAAAACCCCTCAAATTACATGTGAGGATGTCAGACATGGCATTAGGGTCATTCAAAGCATGCTAGAGTACATACAGGGTCTACTGGGGAACTTACACAGTTATAGCTACCACTGACTAATAACTTTCTTAATTATTAGTGGCCTCTCTTTAAGTCAGTGGGATTTTGGACGAAAAAGTATTTTCAGTTCATGTGACTGCTTCTCATTTGGGGAACATCGAAAGCAATTATCTCATACTCTTCTCTAGTTGCTTAAGTCCTTGTTAGGACTCTACAGATGGATTATCTAAGGGAGCACATTATTTTGTCTCAAGTAATAAAGAATGTACACTGAACTTAATTCTGAAGAAGCAGACTTAAATATTTTGGTCATAATTACACATCAATACAGACGGAATTTCAACTTCAAAATCACAAATGGCTTCATGAATAAGGCTGTTAAAATTGAAATCAAGAGTGTCCCTCCATCCCTCACAGGGTGAGAGGGAAGGCTTTCAGGAGGGGACTGGATCATGGAGCTCTCCACTCTGTTGTAGATTAGTGCTGGGCAGAGGGGAGACCAAGAGTGTTTCTCCCTCCTCAGGTCCTCGCTTCTCTCACTTAAGAGTATGGGATTGCTCACAACTATGATGCGAACAGATTTCCTCTACCATTTTGTTCCAGTTGTGAGAAAGCAAAAAAGCAAGTTGAGTGGTGATTTTGCACAGTTTATATTTCAATAAAATATGAGTTGGGCAGAATGTGACTGTAGAACTGTCCTTGGGTCGCCTGTATAAAATAAATTTTCTCAGAGCTGGGGAGGGAGCTCAGTAGAATAAGTGCATGCCTGGCAAACTCAAGGACCTGAGTTCAATCCTCCATCCTGCAAGGAAACAAAATAAAATAAAATAAATTTCTTCAAGACTCATATGAGTTTATAATGTTGATATATATGTTATCAATATGAAATAATAATCATAGTAGTCAGTCATATCATTGACACACTTGTATTTTCATATAAGAGATTCATTCTATTTTTGTAAAAGTCTACATGCTGCCCGCTATTTTGCTTCCATATATTCTTTGACTAAAATTCATGAACACCGTTGTGTTTCCAACACAGTGATAGTAAGAAAAAATATATATAGTTTGAGAAGAAGCATGTGATTTTTTTTAGTAAATCATTCTCCAAAGAGGGGGCATGAATGCCATATAATCAAGAATCTATATTCTGAGCATCATTAATCATTTCAAAATATCTATTTAAATCTCATTGATTTACATTTGAAAGCTTTGGAATCAAGAATTTGAAAAGCATGCAGTAACCACAGGAACTAAGAAAAAAGAAATAAGCACCCTCAAATAACAGCTTATAGAGAATGAACTTAAACTTCATCTCACACCATTGTGAGAGTTCAACATAGAATAATCACTTTGCAAAGCATTTTCAATTTCTTAAAACAATACATATTTACCATTTCATCTTGCGACCTCACCTAAATGTTAACTAAATAGTCATGAATCTGTGTGTGTGTGTGTGTGTTTGCACTATTGTGTTTGAGGATGTACAGTGGTGTTTTTCTTGTGAACGTCTGAGTCTCACAGCATTTACAGTGCATGTGACCACTCAGTGGATAAACCTATGGCTATGCCTTCACACACTAAAGTATCGTGCAGAAATAGGAGGGAACAGGGCCAGCCAAATAGCTCAGCGGATTGAAGCACCTGCTTAGGCAGAGTGCAGCAGCCAGAGTTTGATTCCGCTCTTGCCCATTGACCCCGCCCCTTGGGAAACTAGGCGTGGTGGCACGTGTATGTAATCCCAGTGCGTAGGAGTCTGAAAATAGCAAGATCACTATGAGTCTCATCTACATAATGAGATCCTGTAGACCCTGTCCTAAATACGGACAAAAATAAATATGAAGGAACAGGCTCATACAGTGGTTAAATTAATCTCAGATGTATAATGCTCAGCTGAAACAGATCAAAGTGTTACCTACTTTAATCTTACTTTTATACTCCTCTATAAAAATGAGATTACTTTTGTGTCGGGCGTGGTGGCGCACACCTGTAATCCCAGCACTAGGGAGGCTGAGGCAGGAGGATTGGTGCGAGTTCGAGGCCAGCCTGGGCTACGAAAGTGAGCTCAAGGCCAGCCTCAACTGCATAGCGAGACCCTGTCTCAAAAAGACAAAAAGAAAAAAAATAAAAAATAAAAATGAGATTACTTTTGTAGTGGTGGAATTGTTCTGAATGTTTATTTTTACAGGACATGATAATTAGTGTCAAAATTCATAGAATGAAATATCTAAAGAGGAAATTTATATACACTTACTTTTTATATATGTATATTATATTATATATAATGGACTTCACTTCAAAAATATTGTATTTAGCACTCAAATCAAGCTAAAGTGATTAATATTTAAATGGTAATCCTTAGGAATTTGAAGTATTAAATTCTATTCTGATTTATAACATTTTCTGCCAACTAGAATTTCAAATTATAATAAGATAGTTCCATGTTTTCTGTAAGGAGGGGAACTACTCAGATGTACTTTGTTAGTAAACATCTATTCCATAAGATGGCTGTGATAACTATGTTACTTGAGTAAAATGCTCAAGAGAAGAAACAATAGAAACTAATCTTGTGAAAGAACTTTTGCATAATATAAATCTTAATGATTTATTAACAGAAAACTGTGTCAACTATTTTGACTCATTTCTGGTTCATACTTTAAGGACTCCTTGACAGAGTTTTGACATGCTCATGATACTACCACTGAAATCACATTTTCAAATTAAAAATGTGTCACCTGGCCAGGCATGGTGGTCAGGTCTGTAATACCAGCACTCTGCAGGGTGAGGCAGGAAGATCACTATGTGTTGAAGGCCAGCCTGGGCTACAAAGTGAGTTTAAGGCCAGCTTGAACTGCCTATTAGAAGTCTGTAACAAAAAAGCCAAAGAAAAGAGACACAGTGTGAGCTAACAAAATGTTTCTTAAAAATATCTTGGACATCTCAAATTTCTGAAATTTAGCAAATATGTACCATGGCAGCTTTTAAGACCTTTTACTGCCTGACTCAGTTTTAAATTATGGTGAATGCTAAATACAATTGAAGTGATACATTTTGAGTAGAAACTAAACATTTCATTAAAAAGATCCATGCATAAATGTGTTTCTGTGGTACCTCTAGTTCATAAATATTAGTGTAGCATTCTATAAAGAAAGAACTGGAGCCCTAGCATAGGAATATTAAGTCAGATAGACATAGCAGAGAGAGAGACAGAAACAGAGAGAGAGAGAGAGAGAGAGAGAGAGAGAGAGAGAGAGAGAGAGAGAGAGAGAGAGAGAGAGATTAGTAGGCTATGTGGAAAGGTTGGGATGGTTTTCTCTGTTTAGGATCATAAAGGAGCAATACTGGGTATGTCAGCTAGCAGGTATAACCACTTTCCTTATCAAAAGACAAGGCAGTACAACACATAACTAAGTGCATCCTGAAATTACAGAGCTTCTCGCTCCCAGATTTATTTCCTCCTTCTGAGAGAGGCACCAACTTCCTTTCTCTGGTACGAGACAAAAGCCTCTTCATTTAACCTTATTTCTACCAAAGTGTGAGTTCTATAGCACAAGGGATGAACAAAGCTAACCTTTGGGAAGAAATGCATTTTGAGGAAAGGTGACATACCTCACATCCTTAAATCCCAACCTTAGTATACATTCTGATAAATCCTTTTTATACTATTTATGAATAAAAACATAGAAGAGAAGTACAGGAGAAAAGGCCGGGTCATTTCTTTTTTTGTGCATGGTGTTAGGCTGAAGGCAGGACACTGGAATGAGTTTATCAGGTTCTCCTCGTTTATTCCGAGACAGAGTCTTGTTAGCCTGGTAATTTTTTCACTCTGTGTTCAAATTCGGGATCACTCTCTTACCAGAAATATGAGATTATAGGCATGCGACACTGTGGTTGGCTCCAGGTCCTCTTACGTAAAATGAATGATTTCTCTAAACAAACTAATATACAGAAATATTAGATACTTCTCTTTTGCTCATTTTTTTTTTTGAGTTTCAATTTTTTTTATTGTTTAAATTTAACAATGGTTGCATTACATATTTTCATCATCAGATCAGTTTAGGTTAATACATATAGGTATATAAGATTGATCGAACAATTAAACATTAACCTTTCTAAATCAACATTACTTTTTTTTGCTTTTCCCCTTTCTTTTCTTTGAAAGTTGACATATTGCATATTGTCCTCACAATCATTCTCCAGAGTACAGTGTGTGGGCATGACCCACCTCCCTATTGATGTTGCTTAGGAAAAAAAAAAAAAAAAAAA
>PVJA010003402.1:60492-95710 GCA_004027025.1 Myocastor coypus | reverse complement strand
CTCCCCAGCTAGAGCCGCAGTGGAGTTTCCTGCTCCTGCTCAGGCAGGTCCCCGTGCCTCATGCAGCTGTGTGGGACCCAGCCTTGGCTAAAGTAGCGTGCATCACAGAAGCTGGCCAGGGACGGAGCCCGGCCTCTGAATGAGTCACCCACTCTCCACGTCCCTTGACCGTGTCTTGCTTCTGGCGCCATCAGCCTGCTTAATGCTTCACCCCGTGCTTGCTTTTGCAGCACGTATACTAAAAATGCTCCACTCACACCTCAGGATACACGGGCCTGGGTGCATGGTCCTGTGTGGCTGAGCCTCAGCCTGGATGCTGTCCCCACAGTGTCCTTAGAGCCCTTAGTGGTGTCTGCCCACATGGCCACTATTATTATTAATAATATTATTATTATTTATAAAATTTCACCCCAAAATTAGCACTTCAGTGCCATTCCTCAAAGTGGCAACCCAAACAAGACCCTGGAGTCCCAAGTACCAAGGCCGCCCGAGGGACCCAGGGTGTAGCTGCCACCTGGTGTGCGTCTTCCTTCAGACCACAGCAGCTGCTGCCTGGTGTCACAGTCCACACACTCCACAGGCCACACAGAAGCGAGGCCTTTTCCCGAAAAACACAAAGCTCTGCACAGGAAGCGAGGTAGGGGGACCAGAAGGAGGTCGTGCGACAGGCTTCTGCTGCTCCTCGGCTCCTGTCGTGGCAAGTCACCAAGGGCGTCACTGCTGGATGAGAAAGGAAGGGTGTCAGGGGCTTGTCTGACCGGATGGCCGTGGGGCCCCACCTGCCGTAGACCTGGCCAGCTTCCTATGGCATGGAGAGGACCCGCATGCCCTCTTCTGAACCTTTAACACATGCGGAGGGACCAAGAACTATGGCGAATCCGTGCACATCTTCAGTTGCTCTGTTGCCTTTCATGGTCATTCTGACTTTGGGGAAGAGCCAGGAATTGCACAGTACCAGACCTGGCAAATAAGGTGGAGGACCCAATGTCACGTGTGTAGGAACCTGCCTTTGCTGGATGGCTTTGGAAGAGCCGTATTTCTGATCACAGTTTGCAAAGCTGCTTGTTCAGAGTAATTTTTTTTTTCAGACAGGGTCTCATTATATGGTTCAGGTTGGTCTTGAGCTTACTTTGTAGCCTTACTGGCTTCAAACTGGCAACAATCCTCGTGCCTGAGCCTCCTGAGTTCTGGGATAAGGGGACGTATTTGAGAAGCATTAATGACAATAGGTCTTGTATTGTAATAACTTTTTAAGCATCCACCATATTTTTGATGGGGCCTATTTTTTTTTTTTTTTTTTTTTTGAGGGACCAGGGTTCGAACTCACAACCTTGCGCTTGCCAGGCAGGTACTTGTGCCACAGAGCTATCTCCCCAGCCCCTAGGCCTTATTCTCATAAACATGTATTATATAATCCCAGCACTTGGGAAACTGAGGTGAGAAGATGTTGAGAGTTCAAGGCCAGCCTGGGCTATGTAGTGAGTTCAAGATCAGCAGAGTGAGACCCTGTCTCAAAACAAAAAACAAAAAACAAAAAAAAAAACCCAACTGCATGATTCAACTTTCCTTATGAATCTATAAGCCAGATACTATTAATAGCCCCATTTCCACAGATATGTGAACACAGTCTTGCAAAGCCAGAACGTAGGAGAGTTAGGATTGAGATCTAACACACTGGTTCTTCAGTGTATTTGTACAGGGTCTCGCTATGTAGCTCGGACTCATAACGATTCTCCTGTTCTTCAGCCTCCCCAGTGCTGGGCTTACGGGGGTATGCTACCACATCTGGTCTTGGTGGTTGGCTCCTGCACCTGGGATGAAGCTGGCACAGCATGTGGTACTAGGATCAAATTCGGGTCCTTGTGCTTGCCAGACAGACACTTAGACCACTGAGCTATCTCCATAACCCCCAACTGTGGCTTTTAAATTATTTATTTATTTATTGGTGTTGGGGACTGAACTCAAGAGACTTGCACATGCTATGCCTGTGTGCCCTGCTCCCTGTCTGCTCTGAGCCATGTGGTTTTGCTTCAAAAGAAATCTATTTTAGAGCCAGCGAGATGGCTTAGCAGTCTAAAGCACCTGCTTAAGCAACTGCAGGGACCGAGGTTCCATCCCCGGCACCACATGCTGTGCCAGCCCCCATCTCCAGGGCAGGCTGAGCCGGCCATAACATAAATAAAGTTAAAAAAAAAAAAAAAAGAAAGAAAAGAAAAAGAAACCTATTTTACAAGGAAGAAAGGAAGGGAGAGAGGGTGAAAGCAAGCAAGCATGCAGTAATGTGTCTGCAGTCTCTATGTCTGGGATGTTTTTGACCCATGTGCTAATAGGAAGGGTAAGAATGCCCTGTGAGCGGTGCGTGCTCCTTCTCTTTATGCTCCTCCAAGCCTGACATGGCGCTAGGCCTCATGAAAAGCCCATTCTGGTCTCTTTCAACTGTCACTGTAGAGGCAGTGCTGGGTGAGAAGCGCAGGCACACACAGGCCTGCACAGGTGCACCCATGCACAAGCACACACACAGATGTGCACACAAGCACCGGGGCTGAGCTCACCTGCATGGCCGTCCTGCCCAGCAGACCATCCTCCGGCCGGTGTTTGCTGTGGTGTGGGAGCTCTGAGTTGTCGCGGTAATCGCGGCCCTTGGCGTGCTGCAGCTGCAGCACGGCTGGACTCTTGGCTGGCAGGGGTGGCCGGGGCGCGGGCGTGGGCGCGGGCTGCTGACTTACTTCCGACCGGGAGGGCTTGATGGGCCTCTTGCTTGGCACTGGGGCCTGGGGCTTGCCCTGGCTCCTGTCCCCACTGGTGGCCTTGCTCTCAGAGGAGGATGAGCAGGTGAAGGAGCGGAGCCGGGGCACGGGGCTGAGGAAGGGTGTGGGTGCTGGCTTGCTCGTTCCCTTGGTGCCCTCAGCCTCCTGGGCTTTGAAGAGCAGGCTGCTGGGTGCCAATGGCCCTGGCTCTGAGCAGGGCGGGGGCTCCTTGCGTAGCGTCTTCGGGGACTCTTGTTCTTTCCTGGGGACCACCTTGGGGAAGACGCTCACAGAGCCATACAGGGGGTTCTCGAACATCTCTGGCTTGCACAATGCCGTGTCCTCCAGCGGGGCTTCGGCCATACCCTTCCCCAGCTCGCTGGGCCTAGAGCTGAGGGGAGGACAGAGGAGTGGATGACAAGCTCAGCATGGGACAGGAGTGTGCAGAGGCTGCTTCTTGGGACTGCGCTTGCTCGCTTGCTTTTTCCGTACCGGGGATTGAACTCAGGACCTTGCGCTTGCCAGGCAAGTGCTTATTCTACTGAGCTATCTCTCCAGCCCTTGGGGCTTCCATCTAGGGTGATTAAAAATGTTTTGGAACCAGCCCATCAGGGTGACCCACGTAATAACAACTACTGGGGAGGCAGAGGCAGGAGGATTGCAAGTTGTAGGCCAGCCAGGGCACATTAGTGAGATCTGTCTCAAACGAACAAACAAACTATTGGCCTTGAGCCAGGTGTGGTGGTTCAGACCTGTAACCTCACTGTTCAGGAGGCTGAGGCAGGACCAAGGCTGTTACAGGGCAGCTTAGGTCGCATAGTGAATTCAAGGTCAGCCTGGACTACAAAGGAAGACTGTTTTTCAAAAGATCAAAACCCAGTAGTAAAAACAATTGGACTGGAAAGATGTTTTGGCAACAGCGAGAGGTGGCGGCTGCAGTGACACGACTGTGAGTGTACCGAACACCACCAAATGGCTCATTTTTGTTCTGCTCTCATGACATCAATACAAAAGAAATAAAGACAAGATAGTGCTGGGTCATGCACACCCTTGCCGGCAACCTCAGGCCTGTCCTTGAACCCAGGAGCATGAGGGACTTCTCTGCTTTGTGTGTGTGTGTGTGGGGTAGGCAGCATGGACTCACCGCTGCCCCCAATCCTAGCTCCAGCCGCAGCTGAAGAGCTGCTCTCTCATCCACGCTCTGGGGAGCAGGGAGGGGCATTTCTGGGGTCCTGAGGGTACCTGTGGCCTCTTCCATGAGGGTGTCAAGACACCCCATCTCCCAGACATGTAGGAAGCCTCCATGTACCCAAGAATAACACCAACCCCACCTGTGCCCCGCTGGTGTGAACTGGATCACCGCAGTTTGCTGGTTAGTTTTCTGGTATCGGAGACTGCCCACGGTGCTCCGAGCTACATTCCTAGCCCTCTACCCCCTTTAAATTTTGAGACCAAGTTTTATAAGTTGCCCTCAAACTTGTGATCATCCTGCCTCAGCCTCCTGAGTAACTGGGATTACAAGCCTGTATGGGCTATGCTACTGGCTTGAGAGTGTTACAAAGGCCCCTCCCTGGAAGGGACTCCTTTATCATACAGCTTGTCACGGGAAGGAGCAAACGGTGGAGTGGTCGAGACCAAAGCCAGAGGGGACACAGACCAACACAGGTCTCTGGGGACAGAGCGAGGGGAAGAGAATGGCATGTCGGGCTGTGGGCAGAGGAAGAAGTGCTGGCTGTCACACCTCGAGGGAGCTCACTTGGCTGCTTCCTGCCAAGCCGCCTGTGGGGATGAGGAGGGGTCACATTTTCCTGTTGGCCAAGGACAGTGGTCTGCTGACTAAAGGAGGTGCCTGGGCCGTGAACCCATCTTGGTGAAGCACAGCCTCCATTTCTGTGTAGCAGGGCCCCTTGGCTCCTTGGAGTATGTGGGCTCTGGGCATAGGGGTGGGGTGACATTCATCTGCCATCTCAGTACTCCTGAGGCTGAGACAGGAGGATCACCGTGAGTTTGAGGCCAACCTAGCGTGAACCCTAGAGCCACAAAATGCCGTGGCCTGGGCCTGCCCCGCTCTGGGGACCCTCCTCCCATTTCCCCACTAGAGGGGGCAACCCAGGTGCTTCTGTCTCTTCCATCTGAGAACTTTGGGTCACGCCTGAGTCCCCTCCAGCCATAGCAGGTCTTAAGTCCAGCTAGCTAGGTGGGGAGTGGGGAGGGGGTGGCCTTCCTGTCTATTGGGGGGCCTCGATATTTCTAGCTTTTTTTTGCATGGGGGCGGGTGAGACAGGGTCTCATGGTGTAGGTTAGGCAGCCCTTACACTCACTATGCAGGCCAGGCTGAATCCACAGAGCCCCTCCTGCCTCAGCTTTCCAGGGTACAGGAATCACAAGTGTGTACTGCTGCACCTGGCTGTTCTTGTTTTTTTGTGGAAAGGAAACTGAGGCTGTTTTCTCCTCCAAAGTTTCTTGGAGAAGTGGTCTAGCTGCGCTGAGCCAGGGACATCCCTGCTATCCTGGCCCACCCTGCCTGCCTTTTATCTGCCAAAAGAAAGAGCTTCAGGAACAAAACTGCCTTTCTCTCCAGTCTGAGAAGCCCCAGCCAGGCTGGCAGGAGCGGGCTGAACACGAGAGGCTGGAGGACAGTGGCTTCTGACACACCACTCAGGACCCCAAGGAGACAGAAGGGAAAACACAGCACTATACAAACAGCCTGGGGCAAATGTCCAGCATCACCACAAAACAGTGAAGACAGGAGGCTAAGGCAGGAGGATCGCAAGTTTGGGTCTAGACTGCAGCCTCAAGGTCTTTTTGAGACAGGGTCTCGCTATGCAATTCAGGCTGGCCTTGAGCTCACTTTTGTAGCCCAGGCTAGTTTTGAACTGGCACAGATCCTCTCCCTTCAGCCTCCCAAGTGCTGGGATTATAGATGTGTGCCACCATTCCTGGCTGCAGCTTCAAAATTAAACGCATGAAAAAGTAGCCTAGTGTTCCTTGCAGTTGAGACAGTGCCCGTGCCGCTTTGCACGCCTTAATGCATTGGGACCTGGGCTGCAAAGGTGGAAGGAAGCCCATGCCCCACCCTGGGCTGGATCTTTGGTCTGGGCCTTCCTGCCTTGAGTACCCCAGAGACGTAGAGTGGGTTGTGGGAGCACAGTTCCTCTAGGTGGGGCATGCAGGGGCCGAGAGATGGCTACGGCTTCAGTAGACCTAGAAATGCAGTTTCCAGCAAATTTTTTTTTTTTTTTTTTTTTTTGTCTTTTTGAGACAGGATCTCACTATGCAGCTCAGGCTGGCCTTGAGCTCACTTTTATAGCCCAGGCTGGTCTCGAACTCCCACCGATCCTCCTGCCTCAGCCTCCCGAGTGCTGGGATTACAGGCATGCGCCACCACGCCCGACTTAGCAAATGTAGTTTTTAACAGAAGTTGCTTTGTTTGGTAGCATCTCCAGATATCACTACAGCCCCTTTGTAAACCACACTGCCTGCTTGGCCAGGATGCAGTAGAGAACACCAGCTGGCCCTGGCCCCATCCTCTGGAAGCCACGCAAGGGTGTCCCCGGCAGGCAGAGTGAGAGCGTTGCTCACCTCGACTCCTGTGTCCTGGGACAGGGGCCCCTGTTTGCTGGGGCAGAGGAAAACTTCTTGGGTGACAGTGGTGGCTGGGAGGGTGGTGTGGGAGGGCTGTCCCCTCTCCCTGGCCCTAGGGAGGAGTCCTTGGGCATTGGGTCATAGCTCCAGGCTGGCAGTGGCTGGTCCAGCGACGGGGACATGGCCAGCTTGACTCGCACAGGCTGCCCAAAGGTAATGTAGCTGGGATTGGCGATGTCGTTGAGACCTAGGGCACCGCATGGAGCAGCTCTGCAAGAAAGACAGAGACCTAGGTCGGGGCTCCTGCTGTCATCTGCCTTGGGACAGCACCCTGGGGTGTCCTTCAGCTCCTTGGCTTAGCACCCAAGGAATGGCTCAGATCTGGGTGAGGAGACCCTGCAGGGACACCGCACATGGTTTGCCAATAGCAATGACCTCATGAGAACAAAGAGTTCACTCAGCAGGGACCTGGGTCCCAGGGAGCCTTTTGTAGCTTCCCTGACACTGTGGCCTGCGTGGGGCCATCACTGCACTCTCAGAATGACCAGGGCTCCACTGAGCAGCCGATAGCCTAGCCCAGAACCTGGCAGGCACCAAAGCTCAGATCCTCTAATGGGACAATAGGGAAAGAGGCTAAAGGGGAAGTGGACAGTGGATCCAGGGAAGGTCCAGGAGTGCTGCTGGGGGTCAGCAAAAGGGCACCAGAGACCGCTCTGCCCCTTTGCAGTGGACCAGGCCTCCTGCCTTGACTCAAGAACTCAAGATATCAACAACTTGAGGTGACCCCGATTTTTTTTTAATTTCTTAAGGTAGGGTTTCACTGTGTAGCCGAGGCTGGCCTTGAATTCCTGATGATCCTCCTGCTTCAGCCGCCTAAGTGCTGAGATTATAGGCAGGGGCGTCACCACATCCTGTTGTGACCCTGTTACTGGGGACTGCTGCCTCTAGTACTGTGGACTTTAACATCCAGGTTACTGCTGGTTCAGTCTCTCCAGAGCAACATGGGTGTGTTTCCCACCAGAGACAGGGGCCAAGGCCTAACTGCTGATATCCCTGGTCTCACAAGAGACATAGCTACTGCTGTGACCTGGAGTCACCCCACATCTCTGCAGCTTCTTCATCCCGGACCACACTCTTCCATGGGGTGTGCAGTGAGTTCCCAAGTCGGGGTCTGCACCTAACCTGCCACGGTCTCGCCAGCACCCAACACAGTAGATGCTCAACAAATGCTGGCTGAGCGGAACCAAGCCTCGGGAGTCTCCCAGCCTTCCTCACGGTCACATGGACCTTTCCAGAGAGGGGGGTTTCTGTTATGAAGGCCAGAGCTGAGGGAAGCAGAGAACCCTCCCTGGCTGCATGGGAGCCTCCTTCCTCTGATGTCCACTTCTCTTGGGCCCTGTTCCACACAGCCCAGTTCATGGGTGACAAGTCCCCAGGTCCTGCCTTACCTGCCAGCAGGTTCCCACTGTTTCATGGGGTCCTGGCTGGTGAGGCTTTTCAGGCCCTTGGGCCCACAGGGCTCATCCCGCTCTGTCTTCACGAAGTCTGGAAAGCAAGGGCCAGGAAGGAACATGTGAGAGTCCAGCTCTGGAATCTGGGTCAGTGTTGGCAAAGTGAACGGTAAATTGTGGCTACTTGGAGAAATGTTCTAAGCAAGTGCCTAAGGCCTCCACTCAGTAACTGATTAGTTGCGCCTATCATGGCTTCAGGAAGTTTGTGATTGATTAGTTATGCCTGCCATGGCTCCACAAGGAGAACTGGTCATGTGTGACACAGTTGTTATTTTATGTGACAGCTCTAACTTGTTGGTTTTTAGCATGAGACAAAGCAGGTAAATACTGCTTGTCAGATTAGAACAAAACAAAGCTAAACAGTGGCTCCAAAATAGTGTCTGGTACTCAGGCCAAACTGTGCAGGGCCTTAAGGGGAATCGGAACCCCTGTCTTCATTGCACCCCTGGCTTGTGGCTGCCAAGGTGCCAAGTCCCACACTCCAACCCACTGTGCTGCTGGAGAAAGGAGCTCTCAGGACAGAGGAACCAGATCTGTAGAGACAGCACTCTGGGTAGCACTGCATGAAGCCTGCATGCTCACCTTGGCCTGGCCATGGCCTAGGCATGTGACCTGCAACCAATCACTTAGCCTCTGTGTGCCTCAGTCTCCCTTTTTGCCAAGCAATGACAATAACACAGGGCAGTGGTGAGAGATAAGTGAGGTAATGTGTGAGAGTCACTTTCCACATTATTAAGTCTGTAGATAACACCAAATTCATTTTAGCCATTGTTATTTCAGAGCTTAGCAGCATTTAAAGTGAAGGGGAAAAGGAAAGAAAATCAACTGTTGTCTGTGTAAAAAGAAGTCTTTGGCCAGCAGATTTGGGGCAGCGCATTATTTCACGGAGAAGGCTTAATGGGAAGTCTTGATGTTAATTTCCAAGTTGCAAAATTTGGGGACAGACGTGGAAGAAAATGACCAATTTGAATCTTAGCACACCATGCTCTCCCTGTGGTAGTTGGGTCTCCTCTGCAGCAGTGGGACAGCTTTTATCTGAGACTCGGTCAGCAGGTCTCCTATGGGCATTTATGGGTGAGGATACTCCAGGCTGGTGTTCCTCAGCAGCTAACAAAACAGCCACTGTGACTGCTTGTACTGAATGTGGCTGCACGTGCGTGTGTGCACACATGTATGCACTCCTCAGGACTGAACCCAGGGCACCACACATGCTCTGCCCCTGAGCTACATCTCCAGCCCTGAGGTCATTTTCTGGGGGCCAAAAATGAAACTTCTCAGCAGCCAGCCAACATAAGGAAGTGGTATAGAAGAGGACAAAAAGATTTGAGATCAAGTGCAGAGGGTGCCCTGCTGGGAGACAGACTCAAGGATGCTGCAATTCTGAAGGTGCCTGGAGCTGGGACGGAGAAAAATCAAAGAAACATGTAAGGTCAGAGGTGGGGCTTTGAGGCCTGAATGGTGGGTGACAGTGCATTGGAAGGCAATTTATAAAAAATAGCATTTGGTATGCCATGCCAGCCCCACCCCTGTTGAGCTTGCAACAGTGTGGGCGTGGTGGCACATGGCTGAAATCCCAAGCACTAGGGAGGCTGAAAACAGGAGGATCAGTGTAAGTCCAAGCTGCATAGTGAGACCCTACATAAAAAAAAAAAAAAAAGCATTTGGAATGTCCAGTCCTCAACCACCCAAATGCACCCGACCTTTTTTAGTCTTTGAGACACAATCTTGCCAAGTCACCCAGGCTGGACCTGGACTTGTGACCCTCTTGCCTCAACTTCCCAGAGAGCTGGGATTATAGGGATGTGCCACTATACTGACTTAGAGTTATCATGGGGACAGGATGAGCCAGAATGCCTGAGCTCTGAGACGACAGCAGAGATTGCTGGAACCTTGGCTGGGAGAAACCACGCCTGTCCCTTACCACACCTGCACCCCGGCAGGGGCCGGAGTGCTGGCTTACCATAAAGTTTTTCCCTTTTCTTTCCCTGGGAGGTCTGCAGCTTAATGGCCCCCTGGAAGTGGCCTGTCATCTCTCCATGGTGGGTGAGTGGTGTATAGATGGGCAGCTCAGTTTCTGTGGCCTCCAGCCGAAGGGCGATGCAGCCTTCACCTGGGGAAAGGACAACAGTGTCAGGGTCCCGGGCATCCGTGGGAGGAACAAGGAGCATTGACTTAGAGACTAGACCCTAGCACCTGAGGACAGGGCCTCAACACTAGGGCCCAGTCAGGCTTGGGGGTGGATGCCTATAATCCTAGCCCTAGGGAGGCAGAGGCAGGAGGAGCACCCTGACTTTGAGGCTAGCCTGGGCTCCACAGTGAAGTCTTGTCTCAAAAAACCAAGCCCCTCCTCCCCAACCCACGCACCAACCACTAAGTAAAGAACATCCAGACAAAGAAAGCAAACAATGGTCAGGCAGGGATCAGCTGACGGCCCCTGTAGAACAAGGCCTCAGCAATTTGGGGAAAATACCTCAAAGCTTGCAGAAAAAAAAAAAAAAAAAAATCCTAGAAAATCCTGCAGAGTGAATTCTATGTTAATCTTGTTGCTGCAGGGAAGCCAATTTTCCAAGGTTTGGAAACAATGCAAAAAAGGCCGAATTAAGATGGAGGGGAAGAGAAGTATTTTCATACAAAGAAATACCTTGAAAATCAGGAGGGGGCCAGGGAGATAGCTCAGTAGAATAAGTGCTTGCCTGGCAAGCCCCAGGGCCTGAGTTCAATCTCCGGTTCCACAAAAATAAAATAAAATAGGGCCTGGGGAGATAGCTCTGTGGTACAAGTGCCTGCCTGGCAAGTGCAAGCTCATGAGTTCGAACTCCAGTCCTGTAATCAATCAATCAATCAATAAAATCAGGAGGAAGCTGATCTGCTCAACATGGGAGGGGCTGCAGCTCTGCATGGCGGGCTGAGATTTGCGCTAGGCAAAACGAGGCCTGACTTTAGGCTCAGCCGATTAAGAGGACCTGGGTGGGACATTTGATGCCTCTGCACCTGTTTGTATCCATGCCCTGGGGAGTCATAGGTGCTAAGGTTTAAATCTAAAACGTTCCTGTGTGTGTGTGTGTGTGTGCGCACGTGTGTGTGCGTGCACACAAGGTGACTTAATCACGGGGTGGTCTACTCATCAGCAGGTTCACCTGTTGAATTTAGTAGCTAAATCTGTTAGGAGGTGGGGCTTGCTGGGAGGAGGCCCCTGGGTGTGACCTGGAGGGTGTGCTCCTGCCCTGGCTCTTCCCTCTCTCTGCTTCCTGGTGGCCATGAGGAGAGCAGCTGTCCTCTGCTGGCCACCACGCTCTTTCTGCCTCTGAGCCACAGAAGCACAAGCCACAATAAACCTCTTCTCTTCTCCACCGTGGGTGTCAGAAGTTGTGTCCTGGCCCCAGGAAGGCTGAGACCATGGCTTGTGGCGGGATGAAATCATGTTAAGACCTGCAAATTACACAGACTGGACACCCAGGAAGGCACCCCATGAAGGAGGGACCTTGGCTCTGCGCCACCACACGCAGAAGCCCGCAGGACAAGGCAAGGATGGGGATGCCAGACTCACCGTAGGACTCATCGCTGTCAGAGGACTTAATGCTGATCAGGATGTGCTGGTCCAGTAGGTACTCGGGGTCAGAGATGATGGGCTTCAGCTGCAGGGAGAAGGCACAGGGTTGGAGCCAGTGGGTGGGGACAGGCAGGGGAACGGGTGGGTGGGCAAGTGGACCTGAAGCATGCCTAGGGAAAGGAGGCTGAAGAGGTGGCCATTACCTGGGTCAGGTCTCAGCTCCCTGTCCGAGTGTGTTTAGGGACCCTACACCTAGCACACTGGACTGAACTTTCTTTTTTTTTTTTTTTTTTTTTCCAATAGACTGAACTTTCTTCTCATCCCTGACCACTACCACCTGCAGCCCAGTGTCCTAAGCTGGGCTGAGCTCCCAGGACCCAGGGAGCGGGCTGACAGCTAATGGTCCCCTGCCACTGCCTCTCTCCCTTCCTTCCCTCCTCTGCAGGGTCTAGAGCCACGCCTGGAACAGGTTGTACACCCCACTGCCCCAGCATTCCCGGAAAGATGCATTCCTTCCCTTCAGGTCTTCCTGAAGGACAGGGATGAGCCCGGTGTGCCCCTCGTACAGGGCCCTCCCATCGGGGCCTGCGCGCACTTCAGGTGGCTGGCAGTGCGGTTCAATGCACCACTGTCAGACCGTATTCCAGCCCTTCCTCCACCACTAGATACAAGAATTGCTCAGAGACAGGCACTGCTGGCCTCCAAGAGCCCACTGGTCTGGCTCAGCTTGTTGATACCAGGCTTTGCTGGCTGATGCAGGCCTGCAGGGCCTGTGGCTACCTCAGGGATGGGCCCCAGCATCATATGAGCTCCTCGGCTAGAATTTATGCTTCTCTCCGCTTCAGGAGCCTCCTCACGACGATACCATGAGGGAAAGGGCCAATGGAAGAGGTCAGGGGCTCTCGGCTGTCCCTTTCCTTCGCCCCTTCCAGGAACCAAAAGGTTCCTGACTAGGCTCTGGGCACCACACTGAACATCAAGACAGACCCCCTATTTTTTGAGAAAGTTCCAGAACAATGACCAGAAATTACAGTAGGCCCCTGACAAACAGGAATGCAGCTGAATAAAGAGCACCCATAGCTGAGGGACATGCTCTGCTGCTGAGGATGGCATCCCGGCAGGGCCAGGCCCCTGAACCTGCCCATGACATCACCTCTGAGGGCACCTCAGCCCTGGATGCCTCGCCTTGGTGCCCCTCTCTGGTGATCTAAGAAGCTGCCTGTTCACTGGGCACCAATACAAACCCCTGGAGCAGCCACCCATTGCTCAGGATCACAGGAGGAGTTTGGGCAAGAAAGCATTTTTCTATCTAAAGCATTCCTAAAAGTGGAAGCCCGTAGGGCTACAGGCCCAGCCTGGGTCACCATCTCTGGGCTGTGTTCACAGGGCTGTTAGGAGCCGTGGCTCCTTGGCAGATCTTCAGGTGATGCTGTGGGCCAGCCCCAAATGGGTGACCGAGTCCTGGGGAGGTGGGCAGGATGGAGAGGGAGGTAAAAAGGAACGAAGCTGTGCACCATGGCGGGATGGGGCCCTGAGGCACTGCAAACACGGACCGATACTGAGAAGATGAGCTCTGCTAGCAGAATGATAAATTTAGCTGGGCCTGTACTTCCAGCACTTGGGAGGCTGAGGCAGGAGGATTGGTGTGAGTCTGAGACCAGCCTGCGCTGCAAAAGTGAGCTCAAGCCAGTCTGAACTGAATACTGAGACCCTGTCTCAATCAATCAATCAATCAATCAGTTTTACCAGTGGACTCTCAAGGAGGAAAACAAAGGGGAACCTGGCATGTTTTGGGGACTGAGCCATGGTCTGCTTCCAGGGATGCTTCTCATTCTGTACCTTAGGGGTGCCTCGTTTGTCTGTTTGTAGATTTTCTTGGGGCAGGGTCTTACCATGTAGCATAGGCTGACCTCGAACTCACTATGTGGCCCAGGCTGGCCCCAAAGCTCAACAGCAATCCTGCCCCTGCCTCCCCAGTGCTGAGAGGACAGGTGTGCACAGCACGCCTGCCTCTCCGTTTGTGATTTTGTGCGCACTGCTAGGCCTCATCCGTGATCACTGAGGAACTGAGAGCCATTTAGGAACACTGAGGTCACTCTCACCGCTGCTGCACTCAGCTCTGTGCTGGCCCAGTGCCACTGGCCTGGTGACAGTGACCTTCTCCCTGGGGAGCAGGCTCCCTCTGGATTACCTTGGGAAGCGTCTCGCCAAACTTCACCACCAGCTCCCCGTCACTGCCCTCTTCATTTTCTCCTTCCTGGCTCTTGACAAAACCTGTGGGAGAGCAGGAAGGTGGGGGTGCAGAAGACAGAGCCAGGGTCAGACGCAAAAGCCTCCCCAGGCCACCTTGACCCGGGGGGCAGTTTCCATCAGCACTATCGAGGTTTGCTGAAGACTCAGTTTTCCGTCAGGCTTGCTGAGGATCTGGTTTGCTCAGGGGATGGTTACTTGCCAATGTGCTGGTTATTTTTAGGAAAATCGAAGAGTTTTCCCTCCTTTCTAGCTTCCCCTTGCAATAAACCAGGCAACAAAGAAATCATCACATCCCAGGCAGGAAGATTGGGAAACATGACAGCTCGTCCCACGCCACTCAGGATAGCAGCCTTTTGAAATTCTAATTTAAGCTTCCTAACATGCCGTTTCCATAGAAATGTATGCAAATGTCTCTGTAGTTTTATTAAAAAAAAACCTGCACAAAAAAATCCTCATCCTTTCCCGAGCTGCTCTGACGCAGCTTGCTACACTGGGACTTGGGGACTTCATGGCAAAGGCTACTCTGTCTCCAGAATGAAGTTAGAGAAGCGACAGGCACAGGGGCCAGGATGGTGGCTGGTGACAAGTTCTGGAAGCATGGCATCCGTGCTTCCGTCTATGGAGTCCATTCTTTGCCTCCCCTTCCACTATGCAGTGAGAACTAGAACCAAGAAGAGCCTGACACGACAGGCCTGGAAATGTCACCCAGAAAGTGTCTTCTGACCACGGTCTGCATCACAGGAGAGTATCCAGGCCTGGGGCAGAGTCCTGCTTGCCCCACCCAAAGGCAGCCCAGGGCCGCTTACTCTCCAGGCAGCTAGAGTGGAACTCCAGGTAGAACTTGGTCTTTGACTTTGTCTTCAGAGTGGCACAGCAGGCAAGGAACTCGATCTGCCCTTGGCTGTCCCCAGTCCCAGGGCCTGCGGCAGATGAGAACAGAGGTTCAGCTGCAGGTAGCGCAGGTCCTGCCTACCCCTCTCCAAGGCTGCTTCCTCCAAGGGTCCCAGGCAGCGCTTCAGGGACAGCCACGGCCCACACACAACCAGGCACTGTGACAATTTCAACAACCTCCCTGGTCAGTCCCGAGCTGGCCACCCAGGAGCAGAGCACAGAACAGAGCTTGAGGGGCCACAGGGTACTCTCAGCACTGTCCCCAAAGCTCCATGGCATCAGACAACCCCTTACAACCTCACTACACAGTCTGCCCACTGGGTCTGACAAAGAGAGCTGGTATTCACTGTCCTAATTTATTCAGCTGCTTTTTTGGTTTTTTTGGGACAGAGTCTGACTGCGTAGTTCAGGCAGGCTTTGAACTCAGTTGCAATGATCCTCCTGCCTCGGCCTCCTGAGTACTAGGATCACAAGTGTGTGAGAGCCTACACAAAATTTCCACCTGTTCTTTCTCCCTGGCCTCTGATCTGTCACTGGTAGGCAGTGACTTTGGAACTGCAGACTTTTATGGTGCATTTGCCATTGTCCTTAAACTGGCTTTAAACACTCTTTCCTTCCTATAAATTCTGAGCCACTTGGGAACAAGAGCAAATCTTTCCTTTTGTCCCCACTGCCATCTGTCTTTCCCTTTCTCCTTCTAAACTGTGGGCCAACTTTTCTTAGGTAGATACTCGATCCAAGCTACATCCGAGGGATCAGAATCTTTGAGCGTGACATGGACAAAGCTAGTGCAAATGCCAGGATAATGACAAGGGCTACCTCTTAAGAGGCTGTAGGAACTCTGAGAAAGAGGAGAGAGAGAGCAGGGGCAGGGAAAAGAAGGTAACTAGCCGGGCGTGGTGGCGCACGCCTGTAATCCCAGCATTCGGGAGGCTGAGGCAGGAGGATTGGTGCGAGTTCGAGACCAGCTGGGCTACAAAAGTGAGCTCAAGGCCAGCCTCAACTGCATAGTGAGACCCTGTCTCAAAAAAGACAAAAAAAAAAAAAAAAAAAGAAAAAGAAAAGAAGGTAACTAAAGACTAGTTTCTGGAAGGTTCTAGAGAAAGTTCTGGAAAGGCTGTAGCAAAAGCTAGAAAGGAGAAGCAACCTTGAAGCAACATCAAGATGAGGTAAACAAGGGAGGGCCTATTGCTGGGGCTTTGGATAGTCCACAGTGGGGGAAGAGTACCCCAGAAAGACAGTATCTCAGCCTTGCATGAGACAGCCTGCACTGGCTGGATCTGGGCTCCCCACCTGCGCCTTCCTAAGCGAGCCCAAAATATCTGCTGCATAGATGTAGGGAGCAAGCAGAGGAGGTGGGTAACATGCCAGCCCTGGCCTAAGGCTCAGGTCCATGTAGACCCATGACCAGGACTGCCTAACCCCTCCTGATGACTAGAGCTGGGCAACTTGAAAAACTGCCTGCAGATCTAGCGTTTCTGGAATTGGGCATGGTGGTGCACACCCGTCATCCCAGCATTTGGGAGGCTGAGGCAGGACAATCATTGAGAAAGCAAGGCCAGCCTGGGCTACACAGTGAGTTCAAGGTCAACCTGAAATACATAGCAAGACTTTGTTTCAAACCGAATAAACCCCCAAAACAAATGATCAAACAAAAAACTAAAAGTAAACAAAAATCTAGTGTTTTCCAAGATTCAGCCGCCCACACCTGACTTCCACAATTTCTAACGTCTTCAGCACCACGCATCCACACTAATGTCTACTTAATGCTTACTTTAAAGAGACACAGCTCGAAAGCATAAATGTAATTCAATAAAACATACCACACTACTAAATGGAAAGCTACAGTGCTTGTCTTCCCAGAAGAGATCAGTTCAAAATTTATTGAAGTGAATCAATGATCAGCCCTGTCCCTCCACCCCAGAACTGCCTCAGGTGTCCAGGCCACACTGGTAGACACGGATTTGCACAGTCTCTCAGACTATGACACACTGAGTTTGTGGTAGGTCGGTATATCCGCCAGACACAGCAGGCAGACTTAGGACTGAAACAGTGATGCGGCCCGCGTACCACGAGAACGATCGGCAGGATGGCTCTGGGCTGGGCAGGAGAATCAGCCTTAGCCCACTGGGCCACAGGTTGCTGCAGACAGAACTGAGCACCCAGGCGCCTGCCTCAGGGAAACAGACCCAGCCTTGGGCCAGCGCTTACTGTTCTTGGAGACGAACTGGGAGGTGACCCCCAGCTCAAATGTGGCAAACACGGGACTGTGGTCGCTTGTCATGATGTCGCTGGTACTGCCTGTAGGGGAAGGAAGAGAGGAGGCGTGTGATCAAGCCGTGGACAGGCGACAGCAGCAGTTGGGAAGCTGAAGCCAGGAAAGACAGGTGTGGGCTGCTGGATCAGGGGTCGCCTTCCAAGGGTTACCATCTAGGAGTGTCCCGGAGGCTGGGAGGTCCAGGCAGTGGAGCTTTGAGACCCCGGCTTCCACCGTAGCATGTCCTATAGACTGCTGATACACTGCTTGTGTTCACAGCAGAGAGCCCTAGGCCCCTGGTTCACCCTGATCTCTTGGTCTGCAGCCCTGTTCACTTTTCTCTCCCAACACCCTCATCCTCCACTGAGCCTCGTCAGTGAAATCCGCCTCTTCAACCTCCCCTTCCTATCACGCTTGGTGGAAGACAAGCGGCAGCCCCTGGGCATGCTGGGCCTGCGGCAGGACATGCGTGCTCAGCGGCCCCTGCTGTGGAGCAGCGCTGGGAGCCGAATGGAGGCTCCCTCACAGAAAGTGGTATCCCTGCCCTGCCGTGGTGGCTGGTGAAGGTGATGGCTGCCTCCGCCTAAGACGAAAGCTGGCAGGATGTGGGAAGGGGGTGTTGGTGGGACTGAACTGGGCTGTGGCTGGGAAGGAGCCACGCGTCTGGGGAGCTCTGTATGGAGGTCACCTGATGAAGGGATGAGAGCTCGCCCATCTTCCGGACAAGTAGCCTGAGGCCCCCCAGTTCGGTGCTGTTCTTGTAAGCCAGCCTTGACTCACCGTAGGACTGACACACCACGTGCACCAGCGGGTAGGACTTCCAGAGCACTCGGTCGCACCAGGAGGGCAGGTTATACTTCATCTGCAAAGCCAAGTCACAGGGCGGTCAAGGGCCTGCTGCTCCTTTTTTTTTTTTTTTTTTTTATTCAGTAAGAAGGGAGAGAGAAAAAAGAACAAGAACTTCCTAAATCCACACATCTACCTGACCTTGCCTTTTTAAAGCCAATCTCATATTTCAACCACTTTCTGGCTGAATTTTTAAAAATTCTCCATTGATATCATCCAGTCACCACTGTCTTCTCATCTCCCAATTTTTATTAATGGGAGCCAGAGCTTTCCAATGCATTCTCCTCTTTTCTCTCATTTTCTCCATTGCCCCTGGCCTTGAGCAGCCTTGGGGCCCCAACCATCCCATCCCTCTGCCCCTCAGGGCCCTGCCCTCAGCTGGCCTCCTTGGGTTGGGCCCTGTAAGGGGGCATCTGCCTCTTACACTCAAAAATTTTCCAGCCCCTCCACCATCACAGCCGCTGCAGAAATGCAAGCTGCCCTTCAAGACATGTCTGCGAAGCCTCCCCGTCCTTCCTGGCCTTCAGTCCCCTCTGCCTGACTGCTGTGTTGCCCTGGCCACTAGTACCTCTGGTGTCAGGATGCAGGCATGACGGTGGGTATGGGGGGTAGCTGGCTCCTAGCTTGCTTTCCTTATCATAAACTCCCTGGGACAAGCAGCTACCTCAGCTCTGATCCTGATTGGATCCTCCGATCTCTCTGATCCTGGAGAGCATCTAACCCCCTAAAGGCCACCAAGAGAGATCTCCCAACAAGCGAACAAGTGTTTTACTACATCTTCCAAACCCTGTTCCTCAAATACAAGTGACCTCCTAATATACTGAGAATCATAATGCTCCGAGGCCCATAAAAGCTCTCCTATGCGCTACAGGGAGAAAATCTAGTTAATGTTGATTAATTTGGGAAATTAGCAAAATATATTTGATTATAGGACCTTGGGATTTTTATTTGTCAAAAAGAGATTTCAGAACCTAGTTATAAAAGTAGTGACTGAAGGGCTGGGCGTGGTGGCGCACGCCTGTAATCCCAGCACTCAGGAGGCTGAGGCAGGAGGATCGGTGCAAGTTCGAGACCAGCCTCGGCTACAAAAGTGAGCTCAAGGCCAGCCTCAACTGTGTAGCGAGACCCTGTCTCAAAAAGACAAAAAAAAAAAAGTAATGACTGAGTATCTTCTTATAACCTCTATAACTAGGCAGAAGTTAAACCATAAAGGTCATTAGTTCAGCTCTGTGAGGATGAGGATGATGATTATTCATGGGGTGTGAGAGACGGAGTCTCCCCATGTAGGTCAAGCTGGGCTTGAACTCATCATGTAGCCCAGCCTAGACTCAAGCTCATGGTGATCCTTCCGCCTCAGCCTCTCCAGTGCCGGGGTTACAGTTGTGTGCCGCCACACCCGGCAGGTGCAGCCCTTTTCAGGGTCCAAGCGGGCTGCCCACTGTTGCTCTTGCTCTGTGATTTCTTTTGTCTTCTTTCCCTTTTTCTTGCTGCCCGGTGGGCAAGGAAGCCCGCAGGAACCCCGAGAAGGACTCACTCCAGTCGCCTTCTGCTTCGTGTAGGCGTATTTGTCCCGAGTCAGTCTTTCAAATCGATAGGTGGGTGCAAACGTGATTTCTTCCTCCTCTGAAACAGAGATGGGGGCTCGGGGTTGGCCCCCAGTTTCCTGCTCTGCAGACCCAGGCCTCCCCCGGCAAGGACAACCAGGAGACAGGGGAAGGCGGCAGGAGCGCAAGGGGACTGACTGCTCACCAAAGTGCAGGAAAACCTTTTGCTCCTTCCGCTCCGTGAGCAGCTGGTCGTGGGCCAGGAGGTCGGCATACTGCTGCTGCCGGATCTTCTGGATGATGGCTTCCGCCTCCTGCAGTGAGGTCACTCCAGTAAAACCCCCTCACCCTGGCTCTGGGGATCTGGGCCGCTGGGGCTCACGTGTTTAATCAGAGCAGCCCTGGACGGCACCGGCATCTCAATAGCTCAAGTGCCTGGCTCAGCCATACTAGCATAGGGACATTTTATTTTTGCACACTCACTTAATATCTTTCCTTTTCCTTTCCAGGACAAAGAATCAAACCCAGCACCACTGCACGGAGCTATCTATATCTTAGGTTTCTCAGACAGAATCTCTTGAGGTCACCACGTTGCCCAGATTGGGCTTGGACTTTCAATCCTCCTGCCTCAGCTTCCTAGGGCAAGGGGATTACAAGCATGCACCAGCATGCTCGGCATAATATCATTGTTACTAACACTTCACAAGAAACAGGATGGTCTGCCTCTCCTCTCGCTTTTCCTGTGGGGATATAGACACCATATGCCAGCCCCTGAATCTCCAAGCACAGAGGTGCCTTTCCTAGACCCAGGCCACCAGTCAAGGGACCAGCACAGGCCAGTGACCTGAGTGACTGAGGCAGTAGTGACTGTGAGGAGGGGTGACAATGACAGCCACGGGACCAGAAAACACCAAACAGAAGGCCGAGGCTCCGTGATGGGACGGCATTGAACCCAGGAGGAACTCGGGTGTTGGCTCCTTACCCAGGTGGGCAGGTCCACGCGGTAGTTGAGATCCCCAAACCAGAAAAGGTGGGTGAAACGGTGTGTGATGTTAAAGGGACTCAGCTTCCTGTCTCCCAGGGCCAGGAACCGGAGGATATTCATGTAGTTTTGGTTTCTCCTAGTTCAAAGAAAAACCACCATTATGCACAGGGGTCACTGATTCCTACCCCGAAGGACAGAAATTCAAAAGGGGTGTGGGCAGCCAGCCGGGCGTGGTGATACACGCCTGGAATCCCAGTCTGTGGGAGGCTGAGGCTGGAGGATCGTTGGGAATTTGAGGTCAGCCTGGGCTACACAGGAAGTTCAAGAACAGCCTCAGCTAGAGATCCTGTTCTCAGAAAAGAGTAAGGTGGGGTCTCTGGATTCAGCCTGCCAGCCTGCCGTGGTGGGCACGTGGGTGGGCAGGGCAGGACACAAACAGGCTCCGAGGCCAGGCTGGGAGCTCAAAAGCTCAAAGCCAAGCGGTGGGACCTGCCGAGCAGGCGTCAGCATGGTGACTGATCTGCAAGGCCACCTGCATCCAGGGCAGGCAGGATAGGCTTTATCTCGGGGCACCCCGCTGAGGCAGCCGCATGGAAGGGAGGCGTGGTTACGTGTCCAGCAGGAAAAGGACCCAGACATCCTCGCTGTCTTCCAGACACATCATCCACGCCGCAAGTCGCCTGAGAGCTATAGCTATCTCAGCTGAGCCCAGAAGAGCCCCGAAGGGCTGCGTGTCACCCTGAAGGTCGCAGGCTGAGTGGAGGATTAGGGCATTTGGAGTGGGAGCCACCTGGGCAAAGGACCAGACCCTGACTGCTGGGGAAGGGGCCTGGTTACCTCAGCTTCTTTTCACTTCCGGAGGTCAAGTGGCTATTGACAAACCCCAGAGAGGTTCCATTGAACATGAACGACACTCCCACAGCTCCCTTGTTCCCTAAGAGGGTAGTGAAAGGAGCATCAGGACATCCAACAAGTACATGCAGAGGGAACTGGGCATTAGTGCTGACACGAACAGAGACGGGAGGGACAGGAGGCCAGAGAAAGCAGCCCGGCCCCTTGGGGTGACAGGTGGCAGCCAGCAGCCTTGGGCTTCTCCCAGCTGACCAAAGACCCTCACCAAGTGCACATTTTTTCTCCCCGTGCTTTGAGCTCTGCTAGACAAGTGTCTCTCAAAGTGTGTTCCCCGGGCCCCCCAGTAACTTGCTGGGAGAAGAAACACCTAACCCACTGGAGCAGTGGTTCTGGGGGCCCAGGAAGGTGTGGGAACCAGCCTACTACTAGCTCAGATGAAGTTTTACATCCTCATGTCACGGAGAAATAACATCAAAAGAAAGTAATCTTTCACGACATTAAAACGCGAAGGATCTGTGTTTGGGCACAAGGTTTAGAGAGCACAGCTCCGACCCGTGGTGGCAGCACTGTCTCTGTGGAGCTGCCCTTGGGCCAGCCCAGAGCCAGGTGGTCTCAGTGTCTGCACCACGACCCACTCTTCACAGAAAACTTGATCAAGCCAAACCTGAGAACCTGCTCTGTCTGATTTGGTAGCCACAGGCCACATGTGGTTCCTGGGATGAGTGCCAGGCTGCTACCCTCCTCACTCCTGGGTCTTGGCACCCCCTGGCCTGGCAGAGCCACCCCAATTTCCGTGGGCAGCCCTTGCCTGCTCCTACCAAAAACCACCTTCTTTTCACACTTTGCCTGTGGACCGGTGGTAGAGCCAGAGAACTGGACTCCCGTCCACTCCATAACTGCCCTGGGTCCAGCCCCTGGCCTGCCCAGCCCTGTGCAGCTGGAACCAAAGGTGGGGCACAGGCTAGAGGCGAGGCCCGGCAGCCAGCTGTGGAGGTGCAGTGTGAAGAGGAGGCAGAGCAAGTTCGGTCCTATGCGCAGAATCGCCACCAGGCAAGTTCCCAAGGCCTAGCCCCGAGAAGGGGACACCAGGGCTGCACAACAGCCCGCAGACAGAAAGGCCTGGAGCTGTGTGACTGCAGCAACCCCGCGGCTTCCTGTTATCTCTGGGGCTGTCCCACCCTGGCTCCCACCACCATAGACTGCCGACTTCATCTCTGGACCTACCTGAGGCCCTGGGGGTACCCCCCAACTCCCAGGCACCGCCACACTCACACACATACAGACTCACACTCACACAGGATGACGCATACTCACATGTGCAGTCACACACACATTCGTGTCACGCCCCCACAGAGGCATACTTATACACAAGTTTGCACACCCACACTCACCCATACAGAGTCACACACTCACACACACCAACACCCATGCCATCTTCTGGCTCTTCTCTCTGCTCTCTAGAGTACCCTAGTTGGCGGCTACACCACATGGGCAATGCCAGCCTTGCTGGGAGTCTCCCTGTTTGTTTTTTGTGTTAACTGTGGCAGCTCTTAGCCAAAAAGGCAGAGGTGAGCCATGCATGGGGCCCACAAAGCCCGAAAGGGACCTGGCCCATCCCAGCAGGTGCATGGCCACCCCACTCCAGGTTCTGGCTACTCAAGAGCAAGGTCTGTGATCCAGCTGTGCCCACAGTGCTACCTGGGAGCCTACTGACAGGAAGCCTCAGCCTCTGCCCAAGGCTCAGCAAATCAGCTCCCAGAGCCAGCATGGACCCCAGACCAGGCCAGCCCCAGGGACCAAGGCTCCTCACCCACTCACCCAGGGTGTTGGCGATGCCCGTCTTCACATTGCTGGTGCAGATGTGGCTGATCCGGTTCTCGTGCTCTGGCTTGGCCAACACCACAATGCGGATATTCCAGAGTGTGTGGATGGCAACCTGGCAGGAGGACAACGTTGCCACGCTTGGTGAAGGTGCCATGTTGGGACCCAGGGTACAGAGCTGCTCCTTGGCTCCAGTCACTGGGAGCAGGGTGTCCTGTTTCTATCCTTAGCTTTTGAGGTAACTCGGAATGATAGCAGCAAAGAGAGCATCCTAAAGTCAAGACCTGGGGCAGATGAGACCCAGGAAGTAATGATGGTTTCTGACCGGCAAGATTGGGGTTGACAGGACCTGGAGGTTTGAGGCAGTAGCCCATGGCCCCATCAATTTGAGTATGGCCTGAGTGCCTCTCTGCCTTTGGACCTGGGGGACACTGAGTCCCCTGGCATCTTTCGAAGTGGAGAGTTGTGCCTGGGCAGCTGCTCACCGGTTTGAAAGTTATGCTGGTGACTTCACGCAGGGAGTTCCTGAGGATCTCCAGCCACTCTTTCTCCCCCAGGGTGTCCTCCTGAGTGCCGATCACGTAGATGTCGTGCGGGATGTAGTCCGCAGAGTCGTCCCGCGTCTTTCCCTGTCCCTTGGAGAGAAACCAGGACGTGATCTTCTTGGGAGGGGGGGCGTTACCTTCAACAGCAAAACCCAACACTGCATGAGTCAAAGGCTCGGCAGGGAAATGGGTGGGGGCGGGGGAGGGAGGGGACGACAGGGCCACACAAAGCCATTTAACAAATGTCCTACATGGAGCTCTAAGCACCAGTAACACCCCAGTGCCACTTAGGGGCCAGAACTCAGGAGGGTCTCTTTATTTTTGTGTGTGTGGGGAGGAGACAGTCTATGTAGCCCAGGCTGGCCTTGAACTCTGGGTGATCCTCCTGTCTCAGCCTTCCAAGTGCTGGCATTACAGGCATGTGTCACCATGCCTGGCCAAGAAAGTCTCTTTTTTCAAAGATGATGTTAAATTCCACAGAACTCAGACATAGGAGATGTATCCTGTGGTGTTTGAGCTCGCTGGACAAGATGACCAACACCATGCTACGCACTAGAGTTGCAAGAGAAACTATGCCAGAGCCCTGGCCCTCAGCAATCTATGCCCTGGGACGCCGGGTGGTGCGGGAGCAGCTGGGGGCTAGCGGACAACCGCTTGCAGAGCCCTTCCCACCCTGCCCACAGGCAGCAGGGCCCTAGCCAACTCTTCCTGCGCCTTAGCACAGGGACTCCCAGCTCGGAAGCCCCATGCCACATGCCTCTGCTCAGCAGGCACATGGCCACACACAAAGGAAGTTGGTGGAGTCTATGTTAGAGGCTCGGAAGAGGACAGGCGTGAACCCAAGAGCCCTGAATAACTTTAGCACCACTGTGGCCTCTGGAATATCCAGGTCTGGCCTGGTAAGGTCCCAGATGGGAGGACACACCTTGTGGGACTGGCCTGGGCCAGACTGACAGGCCAGTCTTTGGAAACCTACCCTGAGTCTCACAGGCCCAACCTCTGCAGCCCTTTCATTTCTAGCAGCTCTACCCCTCTAAGAGGGGCTGCCCACCCCTTCCTCCAGGGCTCTGATGGCTGGAAACTGGGGTGGCCTGGCAGTCCCACAGAGACAGACCGAGGGGAGGTGGTAAGGGCAAGTCTGCCCTGCAGTGGCCACCTGTCTGAGACTCTAGTGCAGTGGGTGCCTTCTCCCCACTTATTTCTTGCTGAATATTCACTGCAACATCCTTTAGTATGAAACCTCATTAGAAAAAAAAAAAAAAAAAAAAAAAAAAAAACTAGGTGAAACCTCATTAGCCTGCCCACCTTTTTCCTTTCTTCCTTCCATCCATCCACCCATCTATCCACTTATTATATCTTCAGTGTCTATTTCTAGCTGAGGCTTTTCACTAAATACTTAGTATAATTTATACTTAGTGTTCACATTATCTACAGTAGTACCTGCTGCTCATGGTTAATTGGTTCCCAGAGTGTGACAAGAGCAGAACACATTTTATTGTCTGCAAAGGGCCCAAGTGCTGGGGCCACCAACACTGACAAGTTCTAGTTTGCATCAAAAGTCTATCATTATATTCAATTTGTTTCCAAGCAGTTGTGTATCAAGCTATTAATATTATATTTAATATATCAAATGTATTAGCATGTAAGTATATATTAGCAAACATATTTGGTATTTATTTATTCCCAGTCTAATGTACACACTAAAAATATACTTGTTGTTCATACAGAATTCAAATTTGGAAACCCTCTGCCTATCTACCTACCTACTAATCTCTTTTTGAAACTTCTTTTTGGTTCCTTTCTCTTTCTTTCTTTCTTTCTTTCTTTCTTTCTTTCTTTCTTTCTTTCTTTCTTTCTTTCCTTCTTTCTTTCTTTGTCTTCTTGAGACAGGGTCTAACTGTGCAGTTCAGGTTGGCCTTAAGCTCACTTTTGTAGCCCAGGCTGGTCTCGAACTCACACTGGTCCTCCTGCCTCAGTCTTCTGAGCGCTGGGATTATAGGCGTGTACCACCATGCCTGGCCTGGTTGTTTGTTTTTGAAACAAGTTCTTCTATGTAGTCCAGGCTGGCTTTGAACTCACTAGGTAGCCTAGCCTCAAACTTGTGGCAATCTTCCCACTTCAGCCTCCAGAGTGCTGGGATTACAGGGATATACTACTGTGCCCAGCCTGGGGTAGATTTCTTTCTTCTGGCCCTGGGGCCCCTTCCCCTCCCCCCTTGGTGCGCTGCCTAAGATGCGAGCCCCTTCAACTCGATATCCCAATTCTTTACCTAAAACTTCCAATCTGGAAGTGACAGCTACTTGGGTAGAGCAGTCTCAGCACTTATTTTCCTGCTCTGAGACAAGGGGCCGAGAGGGTGGGCTGCAGCAGGAAGACAGACTCAGAGATGAGGGTGGGGCAGGGGCGGAGGTACCCACCCATGTTCCAGGTGCCGATGAAGACGGTGATCATGTCGGGCTCCGGCTGCTCGGAGTGCTTGTTCTTCATCTGCTGGAGGAGCTGGCAGAACCCTTCTCTCTTCTGTGGACGGAAGGGGTGAGTCTGGCCGCTGCCTCTGCACTTTGCAAAGCTCTCAGCCCTGTGGCGGGGAGCCCAGGGCACACTGGAGAACAGCTTGGAAGCAAGAGTGCCTGGCCATAAGCAGAGGCCTCTCTTTGACCCAGCCCTTGCCAGAAAAAGACCCCAGCCTCACCAAGCCTGCACAGTGCACATTCAGATCTGCAACTGAGAGCAAGCCTCATGCCTGATCCTGGTGGACTCATGAGCAATTTTCTGGCAGACCATCCACAAGCTAGGATCACACAGGACTTACAAGTGGCAAGCAGAGGCGCTTTGTCAAAAAAGAGGTGGCCAAAATACATCGTTATATGTGAAAATGGTGTGACAGATGGCATCAACGGCACCACGGCACTTTTTATTTTAATAAAGCACCTGGAATGCCAGGTATGGAATCTCACACCTTTAATACCCACACTTAGAAGTCAGCCAGGAGGACTGCTGTGAGTTCCTGCCCTCTTAGGAAGCAGTCCCTGGGGAAGGCCAACTTCAAATGCCACAAAATTTCAAGTCGCACCGTATGGAAGGACCGACTTTTCATGGCTGCGTCGTGTCATTTGTGATTTGAACTCCTAACTGCAAACATCAGTGAGGCCCCTTGGAAGGCTCCAGGTTGGAAGCCGTGACCCAGTGTGGCCCGTTTCTGTTGACACTGGGTGCCACTGGCAATGGCTCACGATTCGGTCTCTGGCCCCACCCCCCTTTGATCTTAAAGCAATGGGCAGAGCTAATCGTGTTTGGATCAGTTTCTGTCTGGTCCTCACTCCCTGGTCTTCTTTGAATCCCCGAACAACTGTCCTGCCAGCTCAGTCCCACCCACCCCAGTTTCCTTCCCGCTCCTCAGATTTCTGCTCTCTTGTTTATTTATTTATTTATTCATGTATTTGGTACAGGGTCTCACTATGTAGCTCGGACCCAAACTGATCCTCCTGTTTTTGACCTCCACAGCACTGGAATAACAGGCATGCCTGCACCACCAGACCTGGTCTTGGTGGCTGCTAAGCATACCTAGCAGTGGTGCCAGCAAGGCTGGGGGTGCCAGAGACTGAACCCAGGTCCCTGCGCTTGCCTCAGCAGGCGCTTAGCCTGCAGAGCTATCTCGCTGGCCCCTCTGCCCTTTTCTTATTTTGCACAGGATCTCAATGTATAGCCTAGGCTGGGTTTGAACTTGCAATCCTTTTGCCTCAGCCTCTGAGAGTGCTGAGTACAGGTATCAGCCAGCACACCTGGCTACCGCTGGGGCTCCCCCCAAGGATGATCCGGCAGCAGAGCACCCCACCCAAGAAGCTCTTCCACCCGCAGCTGTGTCTGGGGCCATCCCTCCCAGCATGCCCCCCAGGTGCTGTCACCTCAGTTTCCCCAGGTGTGAAACTGTGACTTATGACATCACAGACCTCAGAAGACAGCTGTTCCTCACTGCCCCCTTCGCTGCCACTTACCTTAGAGTCAGCAAAAACATACTCCTTCCGTAAGGTCTTCTCCTTCTCCGTTTCCACCAAAATCACCAGCTTATTCAGGAACTTCTGTGACTTGATGAGCTGCAGGACTGAAAGGGAGCCAAGTCTACTCGACGGGCTGCCAGGTCCCAGGTTTCCCGGGGGCCGCCCTGCCCCGAGGGGCTCCTGGGCCCTCTGGGTCCAGGGGTTTCAGTGTTTCCAGCCGCGTGCTCATGGGTGGGTTTTTGGTTCCCGTGAAAGGGGCTTTATCATCTGTCTGCCTCCCAGCTGTGCAAACCGTGTCTCTCCCGTGAGTGCTGCCTCCCAAAGGGAAGGGAAATGATGGCACAGAGGCACCCAACTACTGTCTTTGGCGAGTCTTACTATGTAGCCCAGGTTGGCCTTGAAACTCAAGGTGATCCTCCTGCCTCAGCCTCGAGTGCTGGGATTACAGACATGTGCCTGAGCTTCTAACTACCAAGCTACCGACTGAGCTCCTGACCCACCACCCCAGCACGTGGCACCTTGACACGGGCAATACTGGACTCTCTGACCACCCAGGAAGCTGGTAATAAGATCGCCATGGCCTGTGCCTTCCTTACACCTGGAATCAAGTGGGATCTGAACCCCAGGCCCTGCTAAGTATTGTGTTCCACTTTCACACTCCCTCATCAGCTGCACCCTGCCTGCCTCTGTGCTATGGTTCATGTCTAGCTGTCCCCCTAAAGCCTCCTGCAATTGCGCAGGGACTTCTAAAGATGGAGACTTGATCCATGATCCCTGGGATTATGTGTTTTAAGTACTTCTGGGGCTATGGGTGTAGCCTAAGGTGGACAGGATAAGGCAGAGAGCCTGATGTAATTTAAAAAAAGAGACACAGAGACAGACGAGAGCTGTTGCTCTGTGCTCCCCTGGTTGGTCAGTAGCCTCTGTCACGTTTGTTGCTGTTTCACTGCCATGAGCTGGATGCTCTCTGCCCTGTTCCACTCAGCCTTGGGCCAACTGAATATGGACTGAAACCTCGGGTAACTGTGAGCTAATAAACCTCTCCTTCCTTCGTCTTGAGTGTTGGGCATTTGTCCCAGCAACAAGTAAAAAGTAACGAAGACACTCTCCCTCAGTCTGCCCTCATCGCGCTGAGCCTGCACTCACAGAGCTTCAACACCAGCTTTGAGTCTGCACCGCACGGGAGCACATCCAGTCACATAGAACCAGCGTTTACGCCCTTCTCCTGTTAATCTGTCTCAGCCTCCGCCCAGACCCCAAGAGGAAAGAAGAAAAGATGCCTCTCAGATTTATACGGTGTGACTGAAAAGTATAGTGAATGCTACAAAATAAAGGGGTGGGGAGAGCAGCCAGATAGCTCACTGGACTAAAGAAGTGCTTGCTTAGGCAAGAGCGCAGTAGCCAGGGTTCGATCCCCGGCTTGCTCTGCCGGCCCCACCCACAGGGCGCTTTGAGACAGTGATTGAGGCTGGGTGTGGTGGCGCACGCCTATGATCCCAGTGCTCAGGAGAATCACTAGAGTCCTATCCGCATAGTGAGACCTTGTCCTAGTGAGACCTTGTCCTAAAATAATACCAAAAAAAACCCCTACAAAACAGTAAAAGAGCATAGCTACTGGTTCCCCTCAAAATCCTCCCCCTTGCTTCAAACATTTATCCTATCATTTCTGCCACCATCCGAAGTGACTCTGGAAGTCCTCTTCCATGAGGGCCTTTCTTTCCTTTCTCTTTCTTTCTTTCTTTCTTTCTTTCTTTCTTTCTTTCTTTCATGTATTTAGTGCAGTGTCTCCTGGGGTGGGGTCAGCATGGCACACTGAGGACCACATCCCCTAAGCGCCTAAGCAGGCACTTTAATCCGCTCATTTGGCTGGCCCTGGAATGCCTTTACTTGCACTGTCAGGGCTGCCTCAAGGTCCTGGATCAATTAAAAATGTGCCTGGTACCAGACCTGGTGAGTGAGGCGGATGGGGTGCACTGTGGGGCTTTTCCAGGGCTGCCTTTCCTTGCAGCCCCCCACCCCACCCCAGCCACCATCGCTGTATCTTGGACCACACCTCGGCAAGACACTCAGAGGAAGAGGACTTCCAGAACTCTTCAAGAAGTGGCAAGGATGGCGGTAAGTGTTTGAAATGAGGGAGGAGGATCACCGGGGACATGCATGCCTAGAAGTCATTTATGGCAGCGATTTTTTTTAAATTGAAGCCCTCAAGCTCAAGGATCGAGGCTGGCTTTGGAGAAGGCCATGTGTTGGGCTCCTGAGTAACTCACTTCACCTTCCTCATTGCTGTATTACAAGAAAGGAAACTGAGGCTCTGAGAATCAAGCCAAGGTCACACAGCTGCTAAGACAGCTTGCGTGTAATAAACCCAAAGACCGCACAGCTAGCTGCTAGGCGGCAGAGCTAGGATGTGAATTTGCACAGATTGATTCCACAGAGCATATACACCAGTGCCAGTCAGTCTGTGCCACACTGAAGATGCCACCTGCTAAGGACGCCGTGCCATCTGGGCAGGGCCTGCACCAGGCATGGCAGGTGATGCGATGAGTGGGACTGGTACGTGGGCAAGAGTCACAGTCACATACAAACACATGGAACCACCACACACATGTGTGCATGCGTGCGTATGTGCACGCACGCGCACACACACACACACACACACACACCTGCTGCTAGGCTAGGATGTGTCAGTGTGCCCAGTGGGATACAGCTCTTTGCTAGGGGTTTGCAGTGGGCAGGGGAGGCCCCCTAAAGGTGACTTCGGAGGAGGTCAGCCAGGGTGAAAGGTGCATGGCCAGGGAAGGGGTTGCCCTGTGCAAAGGAGCAGAATGTGCCCAGGGGGATCAGCATGTCCTCCCAGAGTGTGACAGGCCGGGGCAGGGGGGAAGTTCCTTACTTTTCTTATGGCTGTAGAACTTGTCATCAGAGCCATCCTTAGATTTCTTAATGATCAGTTTCCCAGACTCCACATCAACTTTAAGCTGCATTTTCTGAGAAATCCCCAGAGACTCAGCCTTCACCTTTGTAGAGAGACAGATGCATTTTGTTGGTGCTGGCTTCACTTGGACCTGTGAGCCTCAAGTCTACACAGCCAGGTGGGGACCTCAGGACCCCATCCTTGCCCGTACACATTCCACAGCCTCCTGGGGAACCACTCACCCACTGACACCCCAACAGGTTTGGTAAAGACGATGGATGAAGCGTGGGGAAGTGGTTCATTCACTCACTGCTCAGACAACACCATTAATCGGCTGCATCGTCTACTTCCAGAAAGGATAGCACTACACTCTGGGGTGCTGGTACAACCCCTAATTGAATACTTACTGATAAGTGGGGTGGGGTTGTCTAGGCTTGCTTGGAAAATGGAAATCTGTTTCTTACGGGAGTATTTCTAGGACTTGTAACTTGGGGTGAGGGTAGGGAGGGAGTTTTCTAAATACAGGACCAGGCAGGTCCAGCTGGATACATCAGAACCACAGGGGGTCATGAAGCAAATCCCATTTCTGGGTCCCCATCTGGAGGCTGCAATCAGTCCCTCTCAGGGCAATCACAGGACCTCTCAGGCTCTACAACCTAGGTGCTGCCCAGTGCACTGCTCTGGAGCCGGTGTAGGGGCCCAGTCCTGGGTAACTGCTGGGCTGGGGAGAAGCCGCTTTCCCTTCGCTGTGTTTGGCATGGAGGCTTCCAGGAAGCACACAATGCGCACAAATACATAGCCCCCAGCTGGGGGTGCTCCCGTCCACCGCCGCCCTCCGCTCCTGGGTCCCCCTCCCTTCTCTTTTAGGCCCGGGCTCACAGCCCACTTTGAAAGGGACAAAGACCTCCTCCCAAGTGTGGAGCTCCAGGCCAGGCGCCCAAGGACCACTCACCTCAAAGGTGACAGGTGGGATGAGGGAGCGCCAGTGTGGAGACTCCGGCCCCTCATGCAGCAAGGCCTTTACCTGTGGGCAGCAGTGATGCCAAAGGGTCAAGGGGGATGCAGAGCCTCAACCTCTTGATTCCCTGTGCAAAAAGAAGATGAAACCCCCCCCCCCATACCTTGTCTTCAATGGAGGACAGCAGACTTGTCAGCTGGCTGAGCTTGGCCACCATGTTGACTGGACTGGCCTCGCAAGGGACCTGGGGACAAAGACAGGAAGGCACAAGGGTGGCTTGCTGCCCAGGCACCACACCAGCACAGCCATCTGTGCCTTCTGCAGTTGAGGATGTGGGGTCCTACAAGCACCTCAAAATCCAGACAGAAAATAGCATCTTCCCTAAACTGCATTCCCTCAGCCCAGCCTTGAAGATCAAGAGCCATTCTGGATGGTTCCCTTTCCCCCACCTGCATTGCCCACACTGGTTTTCTACTCTGCTCAGGAAATATTCCTGGCTTGCAGCTAAACACTCTGGGCTGGCAACTTCCCTGCAGGAAGACCCCATGCTGGGGCCTCTGTACCATGTGCACCTTGATCCAAGCCCTCTTAGCCTCACTGCTGACCTGACTGAAGCTATACTTTGGTTGCCTGCTTTCTTTTCTTTTCTTTTTTTTGTCTTTTTGAGACAAGGTCTCGCTATACAGTTCAGGCTGGCCTTGGGCTCACTTTTGTAGCCCAGGCTGGTCTTGAACTCACAGCAATCCTCCTGCCTCAGCCTCCCAAGTGCTGGGATTACAGGCGTGCGCCACCACACCTGGCTTTTCTTTTCTTTTTTGATTGTACTAGGGATTGACCCCAGGCCCTTCACACTGAGCCGCATCCTTAGCTCTATCTATATCCATCCATCTATCTAATCATCCTTGAGTCAGGACCTAGCTAAGTCGCCAAGTTGCTCTGGCTGGATCCTGAACTTGGGCTCTTCCTGCCTTGGCCTCCCAAAGTGCTCGAATCCTAAACATGTGCCACCACACCCAGCTTTCTTTATATCTGTTAGATCACTGGGGTTTCTGTGTGTGGATTTATCCTTCCTTGGATTACAGGTGTGCTCCCTTCAGGCCAGGCTCACGCTACATTTTAGGGTTTGTTCTGTTTTTTTTTTTTTTGACAGAGTTTCACTGCGCAGTTCAGTCTGGCCTTGAGCTCACTGCGTAGTCTGGGCTGGCTTCAAACTCAAGTGATCCTCCATCTCAGCCTCCTGAGTGCTGGGGTTATAGACTATGCCTCCACACTGGGCTGTGCGCTACATTTCCTAGAATTCTCCAGAGAGCTGGATTCCATCTGGGAAGGACATCCTGGCACTTGTCCCAGATGCCCAAGAAGGGCCCCTAGCATACAGCCCACCAAAACAGCCCTTGGGTCATCTCCACCAGATCCTCCTGCTCCAGACTGGGATGGCTGGCATGGGCCTGTGATCCTGGCATTTGGGAGGCTGAAGCAGGAGGATCACTGACAGTGGGCTCCAGGACTGTCCGGACTGCATAAGGAGCCCCTGCCTGGGCAAAGCAGACCGCCCTGCTTTGTTCAGTTACTGAGAGCTCAAGCTGCAGGCTCACGGTGGGCTTAAGAACAGAGGCCAAGAGCACGGCATTCAGTGCCACAACTACAGGCTCGGATCAACAGAGACTTGGCCAGGCGCTTAGTGGCCGTGTTGGGAGGGCTGCAGTCACACAGCCAATGAACAGAGGACCAGGACTCGATCCCCGCCTGCGCAGCCCCAAATCCAGGACACTGGAGCTGCAGAGCTGCACTGCTAAGGAGGTGTTGTCCCCGTTCACTCTTTAGGTTGTTTCTTTGGGTATGCAGAAGCTTTTGAATTTGATCCCATCTGATGATTCCCCGTACCACTTCCTGTGCAACTTGTATTCTGCTCCTGAAGGCCTTTCCTACCACCCTGGCATCAAGGTTTTTTTTTTTTTTTTAATTTATTTTCTCTTTCTTTTCAATAAAAAGAGACAAACTTGAGTCAAGTATAGGAAGTAGAAGCGCCCTCTCATGGTTTCTGTCCACCCAAGGCTCATGTGCTCATAGGCAGGGCTCTGGGCGGGTGACGGGTCATGGGGGTGTGACACTGGGTTAATTCCAATGATGGGTTTATGTGGGTGGGAAGCCGAGAGGGCAGGCCTGCAGGAGAGGTGGGTCACCTTGGCCAGGAACAGTCTATGTTCCTGCTCCTCCCTGCATCCCGCATCCCTGCTTCCTGTCTCCCATGCCACGGGCTGTTTCTCCACTGGACTGCCCAGCCGACTGCACACACTGAAACCTCTACATGTGGTGTGAGTCAAACGAAACCTCTCCTTCCTCTCAGGGACTGCATCCCTGCCACACCTCGAGATCCTCGTGCTGGGTGAAATAAATCAGACTCGCAAGCTGGAATAGCACACGGATCCTCTCACCTGAGAAAGCCAAAGTATAAATAAAGAGCAAACTAAAAGCCAGATGGGGCGGGGGAGGTACCATGGTCTAAGTGCCTGCCTGGCGAGCACAAGGACCTGAGTTCGATCCCTGTACCACATGCCATGCCACCCCCTAAAACCTGGCATGGTGGTGCACACCTGTCATCCCAGTCCTGGGGAGGCTGAGGCAAGAGCCTGGGGAGGCTCATTACGAATCTGAGCCGCAGAGCAAGACCCTGTGCCAAATTAAATGAATAAATACAAGGTAGATAACAGAAGTGGTGAGATAGATCTTTCTCTAAGGGGAAGGGAATCACAAGATGGAGAGTCAAGGGAAGGAACGAAAATAAAAATTATGATGTATTTATTATGAGCATGGAACAGCCCCCCATAAGGAATACAAACATTATGTACTGCAAACATGTATAGAACACAAAATCTAAAAATAGCATAAAATATAAAATACTGTCCCTGACTGAAGCAAGATGAGAAAAATCAGATACATTATGATCAACTCAAACACCAAGCAGAATGGGGACAGCTGTCACCAAAGGATGACCTTTTCCAGTGTCCATGCTAGAGGTATCTGCCAGGGCACACTGGCTTTTTTTTCCCCTTTTTGTAACATTTATTTATTTATTTATTTAAATTTGTTTATTATGTTTTTAAGGGTAAAAATAGAAAAAAAGAAACAGTGACAAGGGTACATATAGTACAGAATTTCAAGACAAGAAAAGTTTAACAATGGTTGCATTACATATTTTCATCATCAAATCAGTATAGATCAACAGACATAGGTATATCAGACTGATCAAACAATTAAACACTAACACTTTCAATAAACATTTTTTTTAACTCTTCCAATTAGATTTTTGAATTTAAGTCATTCTTCTAAAAAAATGATAGGGGTTGAAACTGCAGAAAACGCAAGGTCCTGAGATTGATTCCTGGTGCCGCACAAATTTTATTTATTAATTAATTTATTTATTTAATCTTAAAAATTTTATTTATTTATTTATTTATTTTTGTTTCAGAGCCTTTGTTTGTTTATTCAACCATTTTTGTGGCCGGCTCAGCCCACCCCCAGGGCCAGGGCTGGCGCAGCATGTGGTGCCGGGGATCAAACCGCGGTCCCTGAAGCTGCCCAAGCTTTCCCAAGCAGACGCTTTAGACCACTGAGCCATCCTGCCGGGCCCCTACAAATTTTATTTATTAATTTACTTCTTCTTTTGGGTCCTTAAACTAGGGAGACTATACGATATTTGCATATGTAGGTCTGGTTTATTTCACTAATGAGTATACGTTCAAGATACATCCACTTATATATAAAGTTTTCTAGTTTATCATTCCTTATAGCTGAATAGTATTCTATTTTATGAAAATACCATATCTTTTTCAACCAATCTTCAGATGATGGGTATTTTAGTTGTTTCTAGGATTTAGTTTTCACAAATTGAGGGCACACTGGCTTTTGATCTCAATTTTCTATCCACCCCCCCTTTTTTTTTTTTTTTTTTTTTTTTTTT
>PVJA010003402.1:25288-60392 GCA_004027025.1 Myocastor coypus | reverse complement strand
TTTTTCTTGTTTCAGAACCTTTGTTTGTTTATTCACTCATTTTTATGGCCGGCTCAGCCCGCCTGGAGGGCAGGGCTGGCGCAGCATGTGGTGCGCCGGGGATTGAACCGCAGTCCCTGAAGCTGCCCAAGCTTTCCCAAGCAGGCGCTTTAGACCACTGAGCCATCCTGCCGGGCCATATCCACTTATTTTTAATTAAGTAATTAATTGGTACAAGGTCTCACTCACTACATAGCTTGGACTCATAGTGATCCTCCTGTCTCAAGCCTTCCTAGTGCTGGGGTTACAGATACGTGCCACTGTGCCCAATTTGGGGGCCAGCACAGCAAGCAATGCCCGGGATCAAACCTGGGTCCTTGTGCTTGCCAGGCAGGTGCTTAAACCACCGAAGTATATCCCCAGCCCATTTCCTACCCATTTAAAGTACATCAGTTCTATCATCCCACTGCCACAGCCACCATTGCCCCTGCCAACTGGTCAAGCTGGGATGGGCATAGGCCATAGGCAGCATGGCCATCATGGCCATCAACAGTGTCACCAACATCCTTGGCACGGTGGGGCTCCATGGATGGCACATGCCAGTGATCCCAGCATTCTGGGAGGCTGAGACAGGAGGACTGCAAGCTTCAGCCCTGCTTGGGCAACTTAAGGAGACTTTATTTCAAAATAAAAGAATTAAAGAAGGAGCTGGAAATACAGCTGAGAGAAAAGGCTGTAGGTTCAACCTTCAGTACTCCCCAAATCAGTAAGGCTGTCACCACCCAACACCACTGCCATCTCCCCACGGCCACCTGCTATGTATGGATACCTGACTCCCAAACTGAGAGGTTCTCAGTGCAGCAGAGACACAGGCAGAAGGAAGAAGGGAAGGGGCTTTATTCTCTTGGAGGACACAGGGGAGAAAGTGGGGAAGGATTAGGACTTGTTTCTCTATCAGACAAAGGAAGGCGGAGGCATTTATGGCCTTTTGCCAGGGGTGGAGTTGGACGCTTAGATATACCTGAAGGAGCTGGCTGGGGGGTCTGCTCTGAGGCGGTGGGAAGGGTGAAAGTAGATTATGTCCTGGGCTGAGTCGGAGAAGAAAGGGGGAGGTGGCCTTTTGTTTTGAGGGCATCATTGGCCATGTTAGATGGCTACCATAATGACTTTAGCAATTGGTGCTAGGTCTGGAACCTGTCAAAAACAAGGAGCCCCCTGCTTGGTAGGCACAAAGCTGGCTGCTGGAGGCCATCCCTGAGGTAGACCTGCTGGGCGCTGGGTGGCCTTGAGGCTCTGGGCTCACACCTCCTTGTGGAAATGGAGGTGGCCTTTTCTTCTTTTTTTTTTTTAATCATTATTTATTTGACACAGCTCAGACTCACAGTGACCCTCCCGTTTTCAGCTCCCCAGCACTGCGTTTACAGGCATGCGTCACTACACCCGGTTTTGGAGGCTGGCTTGACATGGGGCCAGCATGGTCCAGAGATGGAACCCAGGTCCTTGCACTTGCCAGGCAGGTGGCTAGACTGCCAAGCTATTTGCCTGGCCCTGAAGGTAGATGGCTTTTGTGAACAGCACTGTGGTCGCTTGTGTGAAGCTGTGAACTGCAGGCTTCCGAGCAGCTCTGCATCTTAGCAGCTGTATAGAGAGCTATAAGCACACTAGGAAGCACAGATAGGGGTTGAGGTGGCGCACACCTACCATCCCAGCACTTGGAGCAGCTGGGGTAGGACGATCCTTACGAGTACAAGACCAGCCTGGGCGACAGAGGCAGTTCAACACTAGCCTACACTATATATGAAGACCTTGTCTCAAAACACACACACACACACACACACACACACACACACACACACAAACCTAAATGACAGCTGTGCTGAAGTTTCTCTGGGTGCGGATCCCCTTGACCCATCCTAGATGACCCAGGAAGTGAGGGACCTCAGAGTGAGTCCTTCGCACATGGCTGTTGGAAAAGGTGGCACACTTTCTGACGAAAGGATCATTTCTTGGAGCTATTTCCGCATCTGCAGTCTCTGAATAGCCCTCTTGAAATAAGCCAAAGAAGCTTATTTTGAGGTAGCCTATTTTGATCTTCCGCAGAATTCTTTTACAGAGAAAATGTTTTTATGTACTATTTATACGACTGACAAAATATGCCAGAAAAAAAAATTCCTTTTGCTTTCTTTGAAGTGAACGATGGGTTAATTTCTAAGAAAGTAAAAGCAAATCTAGAGAAAACCAGGGGCCTTGCCAGACTCTCGATTTAAATAATCTCAAGGGAAGAGCTCACAGCCGAGTCAGCGAGTCAGCGTGGCAGATGAGGAGATGTCCTGGCGACAGGATCCGGTCACCTCCCACAGGGTCCACCTCTGAAATACCATTTCTATAGGTTTGTGATAGCCTCTGGCTCTCGCATGAACTGTGAAAATCATCATGGCGCTCATCTAATATGGCCTGCGCTCCCAAGACCCCCCCCCCAACTCAGCCCAGGACAAAATTTCCTTTCTCCCTGCCTGACGCCTCAGGGCAGACCCCCAGTCAGCTCCCTCAGGTCTATCTAAACATCTGCTCCAAACGCCACCCTGGCAAAAGGCCATAAAAGCCCAGCCTCCTTGTCTAATGGACAGAGACAAAATTCCTCATCCTTCCCTACATCCTCTCCTGTGTTCTCAAAGAGAAGAAAGTCCCTTTCCCTTCTTCCTTCTGTCTATTTCTCTACTGCACCAAGAACCTGAAAAACACCTGCCAGGGCTGGGGAAACAGCTCCTGAGTTCAATCCCCAGTACTACAAAATTTTTTTTTAAAAATAAGCCGGCCGTGGTGGCTCACTCCTGTAATCCCAGCACTCGGGAGGCTGACGCAGAGGTTCATCATGAGTTCAAGGCTAGCATGGGACACATAGTGACCTCAAGGCCTGCCTGGAATGCACAGTGAGGCCCTATGTCGACAAACCCAAACAAAACAGAACAATCCAACCGAGCAAACAAATAAAAACCTTGGACTGTGCTAATTTTTTTTTGTGCTAACTTAAGATATACTCACGACCTTGCACTTGCCAGGTGGGCACTTGTGCCATGGAGCAATCTCCCCAGCGCCCCAATAACTTATTATTATTATTTTTTAGAATAGAAAATTTATTGGGAAAGCTTTTGTCCAAGAGGGGAACAGAAGGGGGACCCTAGTGGGTTGCCTGCCCCACTAACTTATTATAAAAGGAAAAAATAAATGAGTTTTTAAAGGCACAAATATCCAAATATTACTTCTCATGATGCTGTTTTGGCTTGTTTTAATTATCACTATTTTCATTAAAAAAAGAAAAAAAAGTTTCCCTATGTAACTCAGGCTGGCCTTGAATGTACAGCAATCCTGCCTCAGCCTGCCTCCAGAGTGCTGGGATCACATGCATGCGCCACTGTCCCTACTTGCTTATCTTTTTTAACTTTACTCACAGCCCTTAAAAAGAAATATGTGTGCTTAGTAGGCAACATGCCCTGAGCCTATTTTCTGGTCATCAGCAGGTGTGAGGGGGGGACAATTTCATCTTGGTCCTCCTGGGAGAAGGGACTGTTACTAATGTAGAGGCAGGCACACGCTAGGTGTTCCAGCACTTGGAAAGCTGAGGCAGGAGGATCTCCAAGCGCTCAAGGCTGGCCTAAACTACTACTGTCTCAAAAAAGCAAAATAAATAAAAATTCAAAGAGCCGGGCTTGGTGGCGCACGCCTGTAATCCCAGCACTCGGGAGGCTGAGGCAGGAGGATTGGTGCGAGTTGGAGACCAGCCTGGGCTACAAAAGTGAACTCAGGACCAGCCTCAACTGCATAGCGAGACCCTGTCTCAAAAAGACAAAAAAAAAAAAAAACTCAAAGAAATAAAAGGAGCTGAAAAACTAGAAAGGAAGAAAAAGAGCTGGGGTTGTGACTCGGTGCCATTTCCAATACGCAAAAGCAGATTTAGGCTGGGGAGGAGGTACAAGTCCGTAATGCCAGATGGAGAACAGCCTGGGCCTTTTAGCGAGGCCTTTTCTGAGAAATAAAATTCAGGCACCTCAGGCTTCTTTCAGCAGCTGAAGAGAAAAGTTAACAGGACCTGGCTTGCTTCCCTCACGGCTGCATAGTACAAAAGCAGTTTGGTTGGTGGGTGTATAATACGGGGCTTTATTCCTTTATTCCGAAAGGGCAGGACCCCTACTCCCGCGCACAAACGCGGCTGGGCAGGGCCGCCCCTTCCTTCCGAGCCCGGGGAACCTAGCCAACCGCTCCCCTCCCAGCCTCAAGGTCGCGCTTTTCTAACCCCGAGTGCCCTTACCTGGGAACGCTGACGGAGGCCTGGGGACAGTTGCTGGTCGAACAACCTCTGTAGAGACTCCAAGGACGGGAGGGTACGCACCACTTCCCTGGGCCGGGGACAAGGTAGAGAGCAAGGGTTATTGGAAGGGAGGAAGGTAGGCTCGGTGAGAGTCGTGGTCACCTCGCAGGACAAGCCCGGTCGAAGATCTGTAGGCCACTAGCCCTGGCCCAGCCTCCCGGGGACCCCAGGGATCCCCATCCACATGCAGCTGGAGTCGGGATGCGCGAGGCTGCATTTCTTTCAACTTCTCAGGCTCGCCAGACCAGAGAAGGGGTCCATCTGGAGTCATAAAACCATTTGAAATCTTTCAGGAGTCAGTAGTTCCCTGCCTTTATAGAGTTTATAGTAACCCCACAACCACCCACCCCCGTAAAAATGCACATTTCTGGTCCAGCATCTGATTGGGGCTGGAATCTGCATTTTAACCAAGAGGGCTTGCCAGAGCAGGGTGGAGTAGATTCCGATGCAAATCCCCTGTAACCCGCCTGGCCTTTCCCTCCTCAGAGAGGTGAGGGCCCAGGACCTCATCAGTTCTTTGTTCCCTATTTATCTCTTTCTATTGTTTCCATGTCACCCTGAGCAGGTCGATGGACACAGTTTTGAATTGGATTTCACCCTAATATTTTTTCCTTCTACTTTGAGACAGGGTCTCGCTGGGTAGTTCAGGCGGGTCTGGAACTCTGAAGGAATTGGAGCTCCTGCCTCAGCTGTATTACAGGTGTGCACCACCACACCTCCTGAAAAGAAGAGCTCTAAGAAATTCTAGGATTGGGGCTAGGGAGATAGCTCCGTGGCACAAGTGCATGCCTGGCAGGTGCAAGGCCGTGAGTTTGAAGTCCGGTCCCACAAAAAAAAAAAAAAAAAAGAAGAGCCAGGCATGGTGGTGCATGCCTGTAATCCCAGCACTCAGGAGGCTGAGGCAGGAGGATTGGTGCAAGTTCGAGACCAGCCTGGGCTACAAAACTGAGCTCAAGGCCAGCCTGAACTGCACAGTGAGACCCTGTCTCAAAAAGACAAAAAAAAAAAAAAAAAAAAAAGAAGAAGAAATTCCAGGATTTTGCACTTCTACCCAGGGCTGTGTACAGGGTTAGTATAAACTCTGAAGGCTGCTCCTGACAGCTGGTTCCTATAGCTCTTCTTTTCTTATTCCAAATTACAGAATGTGGAGACCCGGACACCAACCCTTGAGTGACGGTGCTGAGCGCTCCTCAGTCCTATATCTTACCCACATCTCATTTTTTTAAGAGTTTTTATTTTTTTATGTATTTGGTACAGGGTCTCACTATGTAGCTTGGACTGGTAGTGATCCTTCTGTTTTCAGCCTCCCCAGGGCTAGGATTACAGGCGTGAGCCACCACACACCTGGGGGTGGGGCCAGCATGGCGTGTGGCACCAGCGGTGGGACCCCAGCCCCTGTGCTTGCCTAAGCAGGCAGGCTCTTAGTCCACTGAGTTATCTCCCTGGCTCTGCACCTCTTTTTGTTGTTGCTGTTGTTACTTTCACTTTTTTTTTTTTTGGAGACAGGGTCTCACTATGCAGTTCAGGCTGGCCTTGAGTTCACTTTTGTAGCCCAGGCTGGTCTCGAACTCACACCAATTCTCCTGCCTCAGCCTCTCAAGTACTGGGATTACAGGCGTGCGCCACCACGCCCAGCTTTTACTATCACTTTTTTAAAAATGTGAATAATACGTCTCTTAAATATTGATGAATGTACAAGAAACCAAAGAGTTGGTTCTTCAAAAGAATGGGGAAGAGAAGGGAAAATAAAGAGCATCTAATTTCCCCACCATATAAGTATTTACTGTGTAATAAACCCTGAGAAAAAGTACTAATGAATGTAGCATGTGGAAGCGGTGGGTTGGTCCCCAGTAACACACACTTGCAAGAATGCATTTAGAGATCTTTAATCTCTAATGCCTTTTTAAAAACTTTGATTGATTTAATTTTAATGCCTTTTTTTTTTTTTTTTTTGGTCTTTTTGAGACAGGGTCTCATTATGCAGTTCAGGCTGGCCTTGAGCTCACTTTTGTAGCCCAGGCAGGTCTTGAACTCACACTGATCCTCCTGCCTCAGCCTCTCAAGCGCTGGGATTATTTATAGGTATGCGCCACCAGGCCCCACATCTAAAGCCTTTTTTTCTTTTTTTTTTTTGGCAGAACCAGGATCAGGCTCAGGACCTTGCACTTGCCAGGCAGCCACTTGAGCTATCTCCTCGGCCCTCTAATGCCTTTTGATTTGGTTGATTTTCACTGGATTTCTCTTTGTATAAATTGTTAGCAACTTTCCTAAATTTATTTATTAATTTATTTCTTTTTAAGCCAGGATCTCACTATGTAGCCCAGGATGGCCTCGATCTCATGGGAATCCTCCTTTCTTAGCTTCTTTAGTGCTAGAGTTGCAGACAGCAAAGATAAATATATTACAGGAAGTCAGACAGGGCTAGGCCCTCTAGGAGACAGGGCAAAAGACAAGGTGGGTTTGCAACTCTGGAAGAGGAAGACGGTCCCAGGCTGTGGGCCAACCTCCAAACAAAAGAGTAAAAGAATGCATCCACATACTTCTCTAAGGATGTGTATCAGGGACTCATATTCTAAATAGGTATCAATCACCTCAAAAGAGTTCCAAAAGGGCTGGGGAGATAGCTCAGTAGAATAAGCACTTGCCTGGCAAGTGCAAGGTCCCGAGTTCAATCCCTGGTGGTGGTGGGGGCCAAAAAAATATAATAAGAGAGCCACAAAAGTCATTAATCCAACCCCAACAGGAAGAGGCCCTGTCCTGTATTCATGCCCGCTTGCTATGTGACTGGCTTCCTCATTTGATCCTGCATTTAATCAATTTTACCTGAGCAGTGATGCTTGTAACCTCATTGTCTGACCATAGTTTTGTCCCAGCTCAGGGACACCTAAGCAAATTCTCATGTTCTCCACCACTTTAGACCTGCCTCACCACATGGTCTTCCTCTATAAAAGTCCCTGGAAGAGACAGCTTCCCAGGTGCCCCCACTTAGACGGGAGCTTTTTCCCCCCAATGAATATATTCTGCTCATAACCTCTATTTATTCCTAAAATTCATTCTTGGTTTTCGAGAACATGAACTCATCCTAGCTAACTTTCAGGTCTGAGTTTTATTTTGCTTCTGTATCATTGGGAGGTCATCCACCCATGATCATTTTTCTTTCTGTACCACTGGGATTTGTAGGCATGTACCACCATGCCTGGTGGTTTTGCCAATTTTTAGTTGGGAGTTTTGTTAGTATTTTTACATTTTGCTTTTTTTCTTAAATTTATATTTTATTTTATTTTTTGTCTTTTTGAGACAAGGTCTCGCTATGCAGTTCAGGCTGGCTTTGAGCTCACTTTTGTAGCCAAGGCTGGTCTTGAACTTGCACCGATCCTCCTGCCTCAGCCTCCCAGGTGCTGGGATTATAGGCCTGTACCACCATGCCCAGCTTAAAATTTATTTTTAATAAATACATTACTTGTCTTTTTAAAGTTTTTCTGGAGGCAGGACAGGTTGGCCTTGAGCTTGTTTCCAGAGCCCAGGCTGACTTCCAATTCTGTGGTCTTCCTCCTTACAGCGGGCACTTCTGTGCCAGGCCTACCTTGCTTTTTGTTTACCCTGGGTGCTTTACTTTCACTTTACCCATTATAGGGTTATTTTTATCCCGGAGGAGATGGACTTCATTATAAAGTGACTCATAGCTGGGTGTGGTGGCACAGGCCTGTCATCCCTGCAGGGAAGAGGCTGAGGCAGTAGAAGCACTGTGAGTTTGAGGCCAACCTGAGCTACAAAGTGCATTTAAGGGGGCCGGTGAGATGCTTCAGTAGTCTAAAGTACCTGCTTAGGAAAGCTTAGGCAACCGCAGGGACTGAGGTTCAATCTCCAACACCACATGCTTCGCCAGCCCCACCCCCAGGGCAGGCTGAGCCGATCATAATAATAAAACAAATAAATAAATAAACCACATCTAAAAAAAAAGTGTATTCAAGGCCAACTTGAACAACATAGTCAGATTTTTCACTCAAAAAATTAAAAAAGAAAATGATTTATAATTTTTATTTTCCTTTTTGTCATTTTCCCCTTGGTAATTTTTTTTTTTTTTTACTATAGCTAGAAATTTGTCAGCAGTAATTTTTTTCATATACATATATATATATATATATATATATTTTTTTTTTTTTTTTTTTTTTTTTTTTTTTTTTTTTTTTTTTTTTTTTTTTTTTTTTTTTTTTTTTTTTTTTTTTTTTTTTTTTTTTTTTTTTTTTTTTTTTTTTTTTTTTTTGTCTTTTTGAGATAGGGTCTTGCTATGCAGTTGAGGCTGGCATTGAGCTCACTTTTGTAGCCCAGGCTGGTCTTGAAGTTGCACCAATCCTCCTGCCTCAGCCTACACAGTGCTGGGATTACAGGCGTGCGCCACCATGCCCGGCTATTCATATATTTTTTGTTAGGGGCTGGGGCACAATTTTTTTCTTAGATAGCTCAGGGGCACAAGTGCCTGCCCAGCAAGTGTAAGGTCCTGAGTTCGATCCCCAGTTCTGCAAAAATAAATAAATAAATAAATAAATAAAATTTTAAAATTTATGTATTTACTACAGGATCAGTGCACAGATTGGATTCATAGTGATTCTCCTGTTTTCAGCCTCGCAGGTGCACGGATTACAGGTGCATGCCGTATCATCCAGTCTCAATCTCTATCTCAGCACCCCCTGGTCTCTCGGGCTGGCATGACAAACTAGGACCGAACCCAGTCCCTGCATCTGCCTAAGCCAGTGCTTTAATCCACTGAGCTACCTGGCCGCCCATCTATCAGTGGTATTTCTTTTTCTTTATTTTATTTTTTTTCTTGTTTCAGAACTTTTGTTTATTTGTTTGTTTGTTTTTATGGCCGGCTCAGCCTGGCCTGAGGAGGGCTGGCGCAGCATGTGGTGCCAGGGGATCGAACCGCGGTCCCTGCAGCCGCCCAAGCTTTCCTAAGCAGGCGCTTTAGACCACTGAGCCCTCCTGCCAGGCCCCTATCAGTGGTATTTCTAAAATACAATTATTTTCTCACTTGAAAGTGTTTTCTCTTACGACTATGTTACATATGTCTATATAGTGTTTTTCAGTGGTGTGGGATATGTCTCATCCGCAAATCCATCCAGAGTGTTTTGTTTGCTTGCTTTGTTGTGTGTTGCTGTGATAGCCCAGGCTGCCCGTGACTTGCAGCAGTCGTGCCTCGCTCGCCTGGGCACTGGAAGTGCAGGCACACGCCATCCCAGTTTTGTGGTAGGCGGAGCGCTGAGTTCACTTCCTCTGCATCCCATAATAGGCCCTTTCCCTAGAGCCCTCTCAAGTTGGTCCGTGTGCTGGGCTCGGCTGCGTTCATTCATCTGCAAGTCCACCTGTTCTAGGCAACGCCACACTTGAGTATCGGTAACCCGGAGAGTTTCGAGGGCGCTGCTCTCTAGGGCTGCAGCACAGTGAGTGGCACAGCAGTGGGAGACTCAGCGAGGCAGCTTGCACCAGGCCCGGGGTTCTCCCACCAGCGCTGGTGAGGAAAGAAGGAAGGGGGCGTGTGGCAGTAGGGGAGCAGAGAAGGCCTTTCCCTGGACCCCTTCAGGGACCCGGATGAAGCCAGGTGTGTCTATGGGGGGCGCTTCCAGGGCGATGAAGGGCTGGGCTGCCAGGTTCGGAGTTCCACACACCCTCCTGGACCCCAAGAAAATTTGAAGCTGCCACCTTCTCTGCAGTACTGCTTCAGGGCACTGAGAGCAAACTCAACGCCCTCCTTTGCTGCACTTTTTTCAAAATGTCATACAAAGAGCACAAACACCTACAGATTCAGAGCTGGGGAGATAGCTCAGTGGAGTAAGTGCTTGCCTGTTAAGTGCAGGGTCCTGAGTTCAGTCTCCACCTAGTACTGGAAAAAAAATGCCTTGTATTTCTTGGGGCATAGGGGGCTTTCAGGATAGCTCAGTGGTTTAAGTGCTTGTGCCTGCAATCCCAGTCAGGCACTGGGATCGTTCTCTATATCCTCAGACCCACCAGAAAGGCAGCCTGAGCCAGCCAAATAAAAAGTCCTTCCCTACAAATTCAATCTTTAGGATTTTGTATGAAGACTGCGGCTTCCCCCCATAGTACTATATTTGTTTCGTTTAGTTTCTTGGGTTTGTTGTTGTTGTTCGGACAAATTCTCCTTAAACTGCCCAGTTGCCCAGCCTGTGTTTGAACTGGCCTCCCAGACTGCTAGGATTATAGGCACACACCACCATACCTTACTTCCTTTATCTTTTATTTTCTTCAGTTATTTTTTTATGTGTTTTTTTTTTTTTTTAATTTTGAGACAAGGTTCCACTAGGCAGTTCATGATGGCCTTGAACCAGATATGTAGCCCTGGCTGGCCTCTAACTCATAGTGACCCTCCTACCTCAGACTCCAAAGTGCTGGGAGTTAAAAAAAAATTTCTTTTTTTTTTTTTGTCTTTTTGAGACAGGGTCGCCTTTATGCAGTTCAAGCTGGAATTGAGCTCAGTTTTGTAGCCCAGGCTGTTCTTGAACTCACACTAATCCTCCTGCCTCAACCTCCCAAGTGCTGGGATTACAGGTGTGCGCCACCATGCCCGGTGAGTTGACAAATTTTAGCGTATCACAATCCCCAGAACATGGCTCCGCTGATGCCCCATGGCATGTTCATTGAATGGTGAGTGCATCCACATGCTCTAATTTGAACCATTTGAACGCCATTGCCATTAACCATTTGATGAATGAGCCAGGGAGCAGCCAGAGGTTGAGGGGAACCAGAGAGGTAGACAAGTTCGGGGAAGTGGTCACCACAGTGATCGGATGACCGAGATGCCAGAGAGGTCCAGGGAGCAGCTCGGCATCTGGGAAAAGCTGCCAGAGTGTAGCTGTGTGTGTGTGTGTGTGTGTGTGTGTGTGTGTGTGTGTGTGTGTGTGTGGTGTGTGTGTGGGGGTGCCCCAGCAGGAAGTCGTGAATTACGTGTCTGCCTCCACAAGACCCAGAGGACGTCAATTAAAAAATAAATCAGAAATAAAGAGCTTGTTGTTATTGGTTATCACGACCAGCATGTTCGAGCACGTGTGCATGAGTGTGTGTGCACGTGCGCGTGTATGTGTGTTTAAACAAAGTACCAATTGTAGGTTTTTTTTCCCTGGCAATAAGTAGAATGACATCTACTAAGGAAACCTGTAAAATGCTGCTTTGGGCCCCATTGACTACACAATGGCATTAGTCAAAAACCACTTCGTTCGTTCGTATGAGGCCTGTCTGGCCAATTTGATGACTGCTCACTTTGTCAAAGAAATTACTCGTCAGATTTAGCAAATGTACTGACTGTGCTTTTTTTTTTTTTTTTTTTTTTTTGTCTTTTTGAGACAGGGTCTCGTTATGCAGTTGAGGCTGGCCTTGAGTTCACTTTTGTAGCCCAGGCTGGTCTCAACTTGCACTGATCCTCCTGCCTCAGCCTCCCCAGTGCTGGGATTACAGGCGTGCGCCACCACGCCCGGCTTGACTGTGCTTTTAAGAGCGTTTGAGAAGAAAAAACTGAATCTGATTACTGAAAAATTCCCCTCCTGCCAATTAACTAAGCTAAGAGTGGTACGGCACCGGAGAAATTGAAACTACACAAAGCCACAGGGCTGAAGAACCTGTGTCTTAGCTTTTTTTAATGGTTGTTTTGGTGGTACTGGGGAGTGTACTCAGGGCCTTGCGCTTGCCAGGTGAGCACTTATTGCACTGAGCTATCTCCTAGGCCCAAGGGCTGAAGAACCTGGCCGCTATCTTTCTAGCGAAAGTGCTGATGTTTCATCCATGGTGGGTTTATTTTGGCTCCTTGTGATTTCTTTCAGAGGCTTTGGAATGTTATCCAACTCTCAAGCTTTAGGCTTTGAACATATCAGGCTTACGTTCGTAATTTAAGCAAGCTATACTTAAAAGCTTGAAGTTCATTTTAAGGTTAATAATGAAATGAAAATGTAAAATCAAAAGAATCTTGGGGGGTGTTCTGGTTTGTCTAGTTGTCCCCGCCACAAAAGCCCCATGCAGTCGCGGGGTGTCTTCTGGAGTTTGTGATTGAGTATTGTGGGTGTGGATGCTGTACTTGCCCTGGAGCGGGTCATTTGCATTACAGTGTAAGGAAGGGAGAGAGGCGAGCTGGCTGCCTGAGCTAGGCTGCTCCCTGTGCTCTCCACTCTTTGCTGCTGCCGGGAAAAGCTTCCCTCTGCCCTGTGCCGCTCTGCCTTGGAGCCAGCTGAGTATGAACCGCAACCTCCCGTAACTGTCAGGTAAATACTCTTTGCCTTCCCTAATTTTGAGTGTTGGGTATTTGTCCCACCAACAAGAGAAGAGTAACTGAGGGAGGAAAGTTAGAATTTTAGCCATTAGTGGTTCAGGGAATTCAGATCAGAAAACTAGAGTTTTGGTGAATCGGCTCGCTTGAAAATAACTTCTGTTGCCGGGCGTGGTGGCGCACGCCTGTAATCCCAGCACTCGGGAGGCTGAGGCAGGAGGATCAGTGCGAGTTCGAGACCAGCCTGGGCTACAAAAGTGAGCTCAAGGCCAGCCTCAACTGCATAGCGAGACCCTGTCTCAAAAAAAAAAAAAAAAAAAAAAAAAAAAAAAAAAAGAAAATAACTTCTGTCCCTGGGCCAGCACCGGTGCAGAGAGCAGTCTGGCAGGTTTATTTCCCCCAGCTGCTCTTAGGTACTTGCTGGAGGTGCTTACTGCAGAAGAGAAGAGACAGCACAGGCCTGTCCCAGCCTGGTAGGCGCTGTCCTTCCACTTGTCCTGCACCTGGACCGCTGGCCTCATGGTGTTTCTAAACACAACAGGCTGCGGGTAGAGTTGAGCAGTGAAGGGCCAGCCTAGCACGCACCAGGCCCAGGGCTCCAACCCCAGCACACTGTGCATACGTGTGTGTGTGCATATACACACACACACACACACACACACACACACAGCTTCACTATAATGACTGCACTCTCTCTCTCTCTCTCTCTCTCTGCTATGCTGGGTGTTGCACTTAGCTGCATCCCCAGCCCTTTCTTATGTTTTATTTTAAGACAAGGCCTGGCTAAGTTGCTAAGTTGCCCAGACTGCCCTTAAACTCTGGGTCTCGGGTATGTACCGCTTCACCCGGCTAGCGACTGCACCCCTCCCATTGCCACCCCCCCCCACCCATGGGGCCAGCATTACCCGTGAAGCTCCTTGCAGAGCTGCGAGATCAGCTTCTTCAGGTGGGGGAGGCTGCTGGTGCCCGTCTTCACAAGCTCAGAGTCCAGGGCGAGCTGCGTGCCCAAGTATTCCTGGATGGCTCTCAGGTGCTCTTCCAGCAACCTGAAAGGAAATGGGAAAATAAACACCTGCTTCTCCTGTTCCCTATGGTCACCAGCAGTCCTGCAAGCAGAGGGACACACAGATCCTCAGCCACACTGTCCTCAGAGGGACTCCTGCATGCCCTTGGGAGGGTCCCCTCAGTCTCACTGCAGGGACAGAGGTCAGGTCACAGTAAGACAAAGGGGCCAGCAGGAGTGGGGCCTCTCTTGGGAAAAGCACCTTTGGGTGCTGCTGGAAGAGCATCGTGATGGGTGGTTCAAGGGGACCCGAGAAGGCTGTGCAAGTGGTCCTAGGTGTGCCATGCTGAGGAGCCTGGGGACCACCCCAGGGCCTATGGGGAAGTCCGTGTGATTAGCAATGGGGCACGGGAGAGGTGACCAGGTATGACTCTCCAGGGAACTAACAGGACAGGGGCCATCCCACGGCACACCCTGACCTGCCCAGTCCCTTTAATTTGTAAGGGAAAGGGAAAGATAGGCAGAGCCTGCAGCCCAGGCAGACCCCAGGCCATGTCCTGCTGTGCACTGCCACCAAGTTTGGGATCAGATCACTACGTTGTATCTTACAGCACTTTTTAGTTTGATTAAATTATGTGGTACCAGGGACCAAGGCCAAGATCTTTAGACTGAGCTACATCCTCAACTGTTCTTTTAAATTTTGAGACAGATCCCTGGGCCTGCCTGCCGGATCTGTGCCCAGGGCATGCTGAGCCAGTGATTGAGATTGGGCGTGGTGGCATGTACCTGTAATCCCAGCTCTCAGGAAGCTGTAAACAGGCAGATCACTTCAAGTCCATCTAGTAGCGAGACCCTGAACACCCTGTAGACCCTTCCCTAAAAACACACACAAATAAATAAATAAAATAAATTTTGAGAGTCTTGCTAAATGGCCCAGGATGGGCTTGAACTTGTGATCCTCCTGCCTCAGCCTCCCAGAGCAGTAGAATATGCCACCATGCCCAATTGCTCAGCATATTTTATCCTAGGTCCCTTTGGAGTCTTGGTTCCCATAGTAATAGCAATCCTAGCCCGGTGTGGTGGCGCACGGCTGTAATCCTAGCACTCGGGAAGCTGAGGCAGGAGGATCGGTGCAAGCTCGAGACCAGCCTGGGCTACAAAAGTGAGCTCAAGGCCAGCCTGAACTGCATAGTGAGACCCTGTCTCAAAGAGACAAAAAAAAAAAATCTAAATCGGTCTGTCCTCCGGGTCAAAGGCAACTTGCTGAACAAAGTTGATGAGGTCTGGCACACCAATCATGAGCATCTCAGTTCCCCTGGACACTGGTCACTGTCCCTGCACTAGATCCACGGGCCCCATGAGGGGATGAGACAGCAGCAGAGATGGTGGAGGAGGGCAGGGCGAGGGGTGACAGGGCTCACCCAGGAGCCCACCACATTGGCCAATGAAACCCAGGGAGAGACGGGCAGCCAAGGAGTTGGGACAGAGGGCCTTTTCTGTGAGCACTGGTTATTACTTGGGGTGCTAGAGAAGGAAGCTGGGGCCTCAACCTGCCGGGTAAATGCTCCCCCAGTGGGCCACACCACAGCCGACGCTGGCGCTGACACACAGCAGCACAGTCACGGTGCCATGCTGACTGGCTCCATGCACGCTAGCTATGCAGCTGTGGGGGAAACAGCCCTGAGCCGAAGGGGCACACAGGGAATGCAAGCTGGTGGGCCTGGCAAAGAGCCATGGGGCGCGTCGGGCAGGGGCAAAACCCCAGGCATCGGAGCCACCAGGGGCATCCCTTGTGTTTCATCAGAAGGGAGGACAGCCCTAGAGGTCTCCAAAGGATCTGTCCGGTTGGAAAAGCAGCTAAGCCAGTCCTGCCATTAGGACTTTCTTTGCAGGCAGCCAAGGATCTTGTCCCACCCAAAACCAAAAGACAAAAAAAAAAAAAAAAAAAAAGCAGCATTAAGGCAGGGTGGTGGTGGTGGTGTGCTGACATTACTACACCCACGTGTCCCATGAGGGTCTGGCTACTAAAGCACCCTGCTGGAGCTCTCTCCCTGCCCCAGCCCAGCGTGCTGGCCCAAGCTTCCTGCCTATCATCCAGGAAAGCACACGCTGCTGCATGAGAAGCCGCAGGCCTTGGTCCAGGTGCACCAGTGGGAGCCAGCCGACTTCACCTGGGCCCAGATCTAGGCATCCTGGGCCTTGCCCCGGAGCAAATGTGGGAAGGGTGGGGGCAACATTGCCTCCACCTCTGCCACAGACAGGTGCTGGGCAGACCCTGGCATCCACACCACACCTGGGACCAGTGCCCTCATGCCCCAGTGGATGACAAGGATGGTGACCAGCTGTGGCCAGCTCTGCATGCGCCCTGGTGCCGGCAGCTCCCTGGCTTGAGCTGGAGGGCTTGGAAGACCCCACAGAAGCAGAGGTATTTGTGGTGGTCATTACCAGAAGCCCTGCCAGGGAACCAGCACATGGATGTGCCTGGCCCCAGGGTTCTGAGGTGTCCCCCAAAGAGGACCCTGCTCCATAGCTGGCCTGCAGGAGGTGAGCATCTGAGTGAGGCCATGACTGCCCATGTGCCTGGGCTCCCTCAGGCCTGGTGTCAGAGTAGAAAAGCGGACATGGCAAAGAGCCACCTGGGCTCTGGTGGAAGTAGGGCTTCCAGGAGGCAGGCAGCCAGATGCCCCACCCCTCGTGCTGATGGCTTTGAGCCTTAGGACCACTCCTCCTGGCCTCACATGAAGGGGGACCCCAGGGACCTGGCGAGGGAAGCCTGTCCACACAGGTGGAAAAGCCATCTGAAGTCCCCACAGCAGGACTGAGTTTGGGGGGCTGGTGACAAGGATGGATCTTTTCCTCTCCCTTTAGGGTCCCTGGCCCCCATCAACCTCCTCTTGCAGCTCTAGGAAGAAGAGCCACCTGGATAAACCCAGGGCTCCTCAGTAACCCCAGCTTCCCTTTGGCTGGGCAGGAGGGAGTGGGGACAGGGCCCAGGAGCAGGGGCCTGACCTGCTCCAGCATCTCTGCTGCTCACTCACTCCCACCGGGCCAACAGGATGAGCAATGATGGATGGGTGGATCGGTGAGGGGTCCTCTAGCTGGCGCAGGGGAACCCCCTCAGTTGCGTATGTAGCCAGCCACGCTGTGCCCGCCCTGCTCCAGGAACTCTGAGGCACACAAGGAGCCCCCACCTGGGCTCCCTTGTTTCCCTTTGACCATCGTGACCCCTGGGCCCACATCACACAGCCCCAGGGACAGTGCCACACCCTATCACCAGCCCCTCATCCAGCACTTTGGACCTTTTGTCATTATTGTCATTTAGCCCTTGTTCCCTGTGAACAAGACAGTGACTTTGTGAGGCCTTCCTAGGGCCAGAGTGGGAGCCCAGTGTGGACAAGTGCTGGACATCACCTGGCCCTGCGTCTGACCTTTCTGGTGTGGCCTGTGGGAGGCAACAGTTCCTCTGTATGTGACTGCATTGTGAGGACCCAAGGGAAGCATCAGTCGCAGCCTTCTGGCATGACTGGCACCTGTCGACTGTGGGTGGCTTGGTGAGAGACAGTGACCTTCGAAGCATAAAAGAGATCTTGTGCTCACAAAGGAAAAGATGCCCTTCAAAAAGATCTAAATCTTTTTTTTTTTTTGCGGGATTGGGGTTCAAACTCACGACCTTGCACTTGCCAGGCAGGCACTTGTGCTTCAGAGCTATCTCCCCAGCCCTCTAAATCTTACAAATATAAAAACATTCTCGAACTTGACAAGTAAGCAAGGGGCTGAGAGCTAGGGTTTATTCATTCATTCGTTTCTTCCCCATAAGGATGCTGGGCAAAGGGTCGATATGACAGGTATGATCAAAATGTATGGTGAAAGTTTAAATTTAAAAATATCTCACAGTAGAAGACAAATTGCCTGAATCTGCCCCAGAGTCCTCCCCTCACTCTGAGCACACCGTCATTGTCTTTTTTTTTTTTTTTTTTTTTTTTTTTTTTTTTTTTTTTTGTCTTTTTGAGACAGGGTCTCACTATGCAGTTGAGGCTGGCCTTGAGCTCACTTTTGTAGCCCAGGCTGGTCTCGAACTTGCACCAATCCTCCTGCCTCAGCCTCCCAAGTGCTGGGATTACAGGCGTGAGCCACCACACCCGGCTCCGTCATTGTCTTTTAGTGCCTGGCTTGATGTCCTGAAGTGACTCAAAACTTTATGGCATTTTCTGTCAACTGAAAACACAACAGTGTGTCCTCATCGGCTTGCTCACCCCATCTGGCACCCCAGGACGCTTGGCTCTTGCCCAAGGTCAAAATGACTGTGCAAGGTCACCGCTGTGAATCCATTCAGGACCCTGGGGCAACCTGGACAGCACAGCTAAAGACCTTCCCAGAAGAAGGCACCACGAGGTACTCCCGAAGCACAGGGCGAGGGTGCCCCAAGTGAGCGAGAGGGTTTTGAGGGGGACTTCATGCTTCATGGCACTGTCTTTCACTGTAACAAGTTAGTATTTGTTCATAAAGGGGTTTTTTTTGTTTGTTTTTTTGTGGGACTGGGGTTCAAACTCATGACCTTGCACTCTCCAGGCAGGCACTTGTGCCTTGGAGCTATCTCCCCAACCCCTTATGAAGTTTTTACTCAAAAATGTTTTTATATCCAGCACTCTGGAGGCTGAGGCAGGAGAACTGTTGTAAGTTTGAGACCAACCTGGGCTACAAGGTGAGCTCAAGGCCTGCCTGAACTGCATGGTGAGATTCTGTCTCAAAAAAAAAAAAAGAAAAGTTTTTACAAAATGTGTAATCAAAGAGGTACATGTAGTTTTCTGCTTCAAAGAGATTACAATGTGTGTGTGTGTGTGTGTGTGCGATCAGGGATTGAAGTCAGGACCTTGTGCTTGCCAGGCAAGCACTCATTCCACTGAGTTATCTCCCCAGCCCTGGAAGACTTTTTATTTATTTATTTATTTATTTATTTATTTATTTATTTATTTTTGTCTTTTTGAGACAGGGTCTCGCTATGCAGTTGAGGCTGGCATTGAGCTCACTTCTGTAGCCCAGGCTGGTCTCGAACTCGCACTGATCCTCCTGCCTCAGCCTCCCGAGTGCTGGGATTACAGGCGTGAGCCACCACGCCTGGCTTCTAGACTTTTTAGAATCCTACATGTGTACCATATTTTCAAGTGCACTGTAACAGAAAATTGTACAAGTTGAGGGGGGTAATAACCTAGGCTAGAAACATACTTTTTTTTTTCTTTTTTGTCTTTTTGAGATAGGGTCTCACTATGCAGGTCAGGCTGGCCTTGAACTCACTTTTGTAGCCCAGGCTGATCTTGAACTCACACCAATCGTCCTGCCTCGGCCTCCTCAGTGCTGGGATTACAGGCGTGCACCACCACACCCGGCACTAGAAACAAACTTTTTAAAAAAATGTTATGTATTTAGATTAGGATCTCCAGGGTCTCTCTACACAGATCGGACTCATAGCGATCCTCCTGTTTTCAGCCTCCCAAGTGCTGGGAACATAGGCGTGTGCCACCATGCCCAGTCTCAGTTGCCATCTAAGGTTCCCCTGGGGGCAGGGCCAGCACAACACGTCAGGGATCAAACCCCAGTCCCTGTGGCTGCCTAAGCAGGTGCTTTAGTCCCCTGAGCCATCCGGCTAGCCCTACAAAATTGCTTTTCAACTTGGCGATTAATGAAATATTCAGAAGTGAACACAAATGTGGCTCACAGGGACAGACTCCACTCCTTAAGCTAAAGGTCACCTGCTGTCCAGGATGTGGGCCCAGGCGTGCCTGGGAGGGCACCCCTAGGTGGGCACTCACCCGCTGGTATCCATGGTCTGCAGCCGCTGAAACAGTGTGTCGGAGAGGCTGGGCCGGCTGGCCTCAGGGGCACGGGGGTTCTCGCCGAGCACCGGAAGCTCCTTGGTCTCACAGGGCCCGACAGCCAGAGGGATGTTTCTGGGTGGAAGCTCAGGCGGTGATGTGACACTTTCTACCCAAAAGAGCAGCAGGGAGACATTGACAAGGCACTCTGGGCATCGCCCTGCCCCGCACTCTGCCCCAGGCCCGGGTCCCTGTCTGCACCCACAGTGCCTCCCCAAGCCACTTCCTCTCAGACAGCCCTGGCCGGAAGCCCTGGACACAGGGCTGGTACTCCCGATCCTTGCATGTGGGGCCACTGGGGGGCTCTGTGGATGCCTGCTGGCATCGTGTGGCACAGGCGGGATGGTCTGCAGGGCTGTAGGCCTGATAGAGACAGCCGGGTGGGGCTTCTTGGGACCACAGCCCAAGCAGGAGGCTGGGGTGGGGAGGCAGGGGCCTGACCAACTGCCCTCCATCACCCAACCCCTCTATCTCCTTGCACCTTCTCTCCAGCCTCTGCCCTCCTTCTCTCTTCCTGCAGAGCCTTTTTAAAAGTGAGCTGGGAGGGGTGGACACACGGATAACGCAGCACCTAGGAGGCTGAGACTGGGCAATTGCTAAAATTTGAAGCCAGCCTGTGCTGCATAGCCAATTCAAGGTCAGCCTGGAATACAAAGCAAGACCCTGACTCAGAAAAAGGGGGACCCTTGCACACCTCCTTTAGAATCCTGTGTGCACCCCAAGCAGGCAAAGGCCACTTCCTACCCACGCTTTTTCTCACACCAGTGGCCAGCACAGGCCATGGCCACCGTGTTGTCTGGGGGCTTTCTCTGTTTAGCGGACACTTCACTTCCTCTCCACTCTGGGTTCTGGAGGAGGCTGCAAGTGGGTCCGAAGCCCCAGAGACTGGGCAGACCTGCATCCAGTCAGATACCTCCCCCCCGGAGGACTCGACATCTGCGTGCCTGGGCCTTTTTGGGGAAGTGAAGCTGCAGTCACAAGACTGAGCTCTTTCTGTCTCGAGTACTCACAGGAAGTGTGTCGGTTGGATCTGTCTCCAGACAGCACCCCCAAGGGGCACAGCAAGCTGTGCGGGGCGAGCGGAGGGCACACTAGGACAATGATGCATAGAAGACACTGTGGCAGGACAGCTTCTGGAGGTCAAGGTCAAGGACAAGGCTGCCGCACCATCCTAGGTCCCTATGCACAACCTGTCATCACCCTGGCAGGTGACGGCAGACTCACAGCTCAGCCCTGGCTTCGCCCGATGGACCTGCCTGCTTCCCAAGGACACCTCAGCCTCATGCCAGTGAGGCAGAAAGCTGGGGCCCACCTGCGGCCCTTGGCTGGGTTCTGAGGGGCAACTGTCAGTCCATCCTTGAGGAGTCCAGGGAAAGGTGGAAGCGGGGGCTGGTGACCTCCAAGCCGGTCCACAGGAGGAGACAGAGAGGGCCCTGCAGGGGCTGGCAGCTGTCACCAGGGCCAGGTGGGCAGGTAGGAGCCGGGCAGGGAGTTGTGCTTCAAGTGCCATCTCCTCCGGCTGCCGGAGCCACCCTGGCTGGCAGAGGGGCCGAGGAGGCACCTCATGCTTCCTTTTAGGAAATGAACCTCTGCGAGGAGAGGGAGGCACACACGGGCGAGCTTGCTCTGTGACTCACGCTGGCGCTCGCTGTGCCGAAGCTGTGTTAGGGGCAGGCCTGAGTCTCATATCCTGGAGGTTCTTCCGTCTTTTTTCTCTTTTTCAGTACTGGAGATAGAACCCAAGGCATTTGCGCTGGGCTTCCTCCTCAGCCTGGTATGTATTTATTCTTAGATTTTGATACAGGGTCTCGTTGAGTTGCCTACACTGGGCTTGCCCTTGAGATCCTCCTGCCTCGGCCTCCCAGAGTGCTGCGGTTACACATGTGTGCCCTCACGCTGGACTTCCTTTTCAACATGTTTTCAGGGACTGTACCTTTGCCCCTTCCTCTTAACAGTGATATAAAGAAACACCTTTCACCTTTTTCTTCCAATCCAAGGCACTCCTTCCCCACTGTCCCCTCTTCTCCTGTGAGACTGTAAGAGTGAAAATGTGGGAACTGCATTTATTGAGTGTCTACTACATACCAGGTGGGGGGCACAGTGTTCGTTGGCTCACTGACCCTTGTGACGCCCTGAGGGGTAGGTACAGTGCTGCCCTGCCTTTACCACTTCTAAAGAAAAGATCATAATTCAGAGAGGTTAAGTTACTTACTTAAGGCTACTAAGCTAACAAGCTGGGAAGCAGGATTTCCAGCCCACACCTGCCTGTGACCTGTCAGGGCCTGCGCTCCTAACCTGTCCCCTACCACCAGGCCACACTGTCCCCCTGTAGTAACAGGATTCTGCAAGTCCTGTTTCCACCGGGTATTGAACTCAGAACCTTGCACTTGCCAGGTAGAGGCTGTGCCGCTGAGTTCCAACCCTGGGCTGAAGACACGTTCCTGAGGGCGCCTCTGACAGCTTGCCTCCCTCCTCGCCTTCCTACCCATGTCCTCCTCGGGGTCATCGCCGGTGTCCTCCTCCTCCAGCGGTACCGGGTACTGTAGGTGGGTCACCAGCCCCATGTTCTCCTTCTTGTAGAACTCGATGAGCTGGTCCAGCCTAGCGAAGTACCTCACCGGGACGCCCTCTGATGCCTACGGACAGAGCCCCAAACAGAAGCACATGTTCACTGGCCAGGCTGTCACCCGCCCACAGACCACCTGCAGTGGGGACCGGCCAGGCCACCCTGGCGAGGCAGTAGACCTCAATCCAGAAAAAGCCTCAGCCTCCGGCGCCTACACCCCACATCTGTGGCCAGCAGCTCCTGAACCAGCTAGCAGGACTGTTTTGAAGACAATGTTCGTTCTTTCAGTCTTTGTTATGCAAAACTACATTTTTTGGGATGGTAAAATTAAAATGTGTGTGTGTGTGTATATATATATATATATATATATATATATATATATATATATATATGACATCTATAAGTTCACAACTCTGACAAATCTATTTTTAGTGGATTAGAATATTTTCTAGTCTTTGTGTAAATGTTTGAAGGTGAGAGTTATTTTTGTTTTCTTCCTCAGAAAGATCATTTCTAGCAGTCACTTATTACTGTGCTTCATCACTGAACTACACACTACACCTCTGGGCCCCAATCATTGGTTTCATTTTCTTTTCTTTTTTTTTTTTTTTAAGAATTTTATTTGTTTTGTTTTATTTTATTTCTTATTTCAGAACTTTTGTTTGTTTATTCATTTATTTTTATGGCCAGCTCAACCTGCCCTGAGGGCAGGGCTGGAGCAGCATGTGGTGCCGGGGAAAGCCACCTAAGCTTTCCTAAGCAGGCGCTTTAGACCACTGAGCCATCCTGCCAGGCCCTGATTTCATTTTCTTAAAAAAAAAAAAAAAACTCTTTTATTTATTTTCGTATTATGGCCAGCTCAGCCTGTCTTGGGAGCGGGGCTGGTGCAGCACGTTGTGCCGGGGATTGAACCATGCACAGTCCCTGCGGTTGCCTAAGCTTGCCTAAACAGGCGCCTTAGACCACTGAGCTATCGTACCAGTCTGTGGGCCCCAATCATTAATTTGATATTAAACTTGGGGAAAAAAAAGTATGTCTACAATTATTGTTTTTGGAGTTCTGGCTTTTTAAAATTATTATTATTTTTTAATGTATTTGGTTTTTGCAGGGTCTTACTATGCAGCTCGGACTCATGGTGATCCTCCTGTTTTTCAGCCTCCACTATGCTGGGGTTACAGATATGTGCCATGCATGGTTGCCATGGCCAGCTCAGTGTGCCTTGGGGGTGGCGCTAGCATGGCATGCGGTGCCAGGAATTGAACCATGGCTCATGTGCTTGTCCAAGCAGACAGGTTCTTTACTCTGCTGAGCTATCTCACCGGCCCTGTTTTTTTTTTTTTTCCAAAGAGAATAATATTTTAAAAAAAAGGAAATAATTTATTTCACTAAACAAACAAACCATGGATATTCAGCAATGGTTGTTCTATTACATATTGTTGTCTTCAAATTAGTTGCTCAGATTACCGGATATAAGCATGCAAAACTGGTCCAGAAAGTTAGAGAATACTAAAAATGAGAGAGAGAAAAATTAAGTATCAACTATTCCTTTCAGTAGGCCAACGAAATCAGCCGTACAATTATCTAAGCCATCCTGTATATGTACATAATGTATCTTTCTCCCTTTCTTTCTTTCTTTCTTTTGTCCTTTTCCTCACCCCAGTTGCTCCTTCCCTCTCCATAGATTCTTTCCCTTCCACAGCATCTATTGTGCCTTTCAGATTTTTTTTTTATGCAAACACAGATTTTCCCTGCTTTATCACTTTTTTGTTTGTTTGTTTTCGGTGGTACAAGGACTGGACTCAGGACCCTGCATCAGGTTCTTATACTAGTGAGACAATATGATGTTTATACCCACAGGGCATAAACTTATGAGTATGTATCCATTTACCCATAAAAGCCTCAAGTCTATCTTTCTTTATAGCTGAGTAATACTCCACTGTGCAAAAATAGCACATCTTTTTATCCAGTCCTCAGTTGATGGGCACTTGGGTTGTTTCCAAGATTTAGCTGTGACAACCTGTGCTGCTATAAACATGGGTGCACATATATAAGCAGAGAGATACCAGGGAAGATTTCCATGCTGCCTACGCCATTTTCTGAGCGTTGAGAAAAACTGAATTACAACACATAAAAAAAAAGATGTATTTCAGTTTTCCTGAAAACTCAAAATGGTGCAGGCAGCATAGAAACCTTTCCTGGCTTATATTTCTGCTGCTGATGCGAGAGGCAATTTTTGTCAGCTCTCCTAAGGCTCTGGGGCCAGGTCTCTTTGCTTCACCCCAAGAGGCCCCTCCTAGCCAGACCCCACCCCCAGAAAAGCTCCACCCCATTAAGAACCCACCCACCAAAACCCCTATCGAGGCTCTGCCAAGACGAGCCCCCCCCCAGCCAGCCCCTGGATCAAAGCAAGAGATGTGGCTGGCCGTAGGTAAGGGAATGGGCATCTTACCCTCCTGCTTAAAACTTGCTGAGTTTTAAGCAAGCAGAGACTCCAGGCCAGCCTAAAAGGAATCCGTGGGAGCCAGGCGAGTGCCGAGGGCTTTGCTCAGGCTGTTTGCACATACCAGCCAGGGGTTAGGGATGCCTCCTCCCAGGTGGCCCAGGTGCTCAGCAAGGTAGAGAATGCAAGGCTGCGTTCTGACCTCAAGGGTGGAGGAAGAACAGGTGCCATGGCGCCTGCCTCAAATCTCTGTACCCAGGAGGCTGAGGCAAGAGGATTGCTGTGAGTTCAGGCCAGCTGGGAGGAAACTGCCCCCAGCCTCTATTCTCATGGGGTATGGTGGGTCCCCTCCTACATCCATGTGTTAGCACTTAATCACTCGGTTCTTGTGTCGATGGGATTTGGAGGTGGGGCCTTGGGGAGATGACTGGGATTCAGTGAGGTTTAGAGAGGAGGATCTGAGACCTGAGCCGGCTGCTTGCTCTGTCTACCACGTGTCATCATGCTCCACGTTAGGGTACAGCAGGATGGCCCTCGCCAGATGCCTGGGGGCTCCCCAGTGCCGGCATAGGCAGCCTTGTAAACCTCTATTCTTTATAAATCACCCAGCCTGTGGTGTTCAGTTACAGCAACAGCCAGCAGACTAAGGAGAGCACCAGAGGAGAACCTGACCCCTAGCTGGCTGAGCACCTCAGCAGGGAGCCTCTCTTTGCAGGCAACCCGCAGGAAGCAGCTGTTCCCACAGGTGGAAGAAATGGCCACACCAACAACTTCATTCTACTTGGGGTTGGGGGCTGGGTTCGGAGTCTTATTGTGTAACACAGGTTGGCCCAAAACTCATCCCCCGTCTCTGAGGACTGGGCGTGCACTGGTATGTCCAGCTTCAATAATGTGAAATCATGAAACGTGGACATGAAGGCTGTCCTGTGCATCAGTGGGGTCACAGCTGGATCTTGGCATCACTAGAGCAGGAAGTATAGGGAGAGTGAAGGGGAGCACTCACAGGCGGAGCTGCAGCCCCAAGCCCCAGAGGAAAAGCCCAGGGAGGGAGGGAGGGATAGGCCACACATAAGGAGTGACACCTCCTGTACCTGTGTGCCACTGGGAGTGATTCAGGGCAGGCTCCCCTTCTTCCCCTTCCTCCTGGCCTCTACCAGACTGGGGCTGCCCCTGGCCAGATAGGAAGCCATGGGGCAGGGGACCACAGGGGCTCAGGTGGGGGTGGCACAGAAGATGCCTGCACACCTGGGTGGGGGAGCCCCGGGCGGAGTGTCGCATTGCGTTCAGGAGGCCCGCTCCCCTCCAGACTGAAGGCAACCCCAGATTCCTAAGTCTCCAGGCTGCGAGACTTGGTTCCTCATTCTGTAACAAAGACCTTCCTGAAAATAGTTATCGAGTCATCTTGAAATAGAGAAGGAGCTCCAGCAGGCCTGTGTGAGCTGTGTGCTGCCAACGTAATCCCCAAACTGTTACTGACGCTCGCCAGGGCGAGCCCACCCACAGGGGGCTTTCTCCCCTGCCATGACTGTCCCATTTCCTAGTGAGGAGCTTCTTCCTTATTTGTTGTTTTGAGCCAGGGTCTCCCTCTGTATTTCAGGCAGGCTTTGAACTCACTATAGAGCCCAGGCATCCAGGCTGACCTTGAATTTTCAGCAATCCTCCTGCCTCAGTCTCCAGGGTACTAGGATTACCAGTGTGCCCCACCATGCCTGGCTCCTTCTCTCTTTAGCAGGTAACTAGGACGTATCACAGGCAGCTCCATATTGAAGAAACAAAGAACAGTGTTCCCACATCAAGCTTGCTAACTCAGGACAGCCCTGGACAGAGCAGACCTCCCCTTGGGCTTTCCTGGGTCAGTAGAATGGACAAGAAGTACAGTTCAGAGGCAGAAGTCTTACAGAAAGAAGGACTGCAGGGGTTCAGTTCTGTCAGACAACACCCTCCTCTCTTTGCCTGCTTCCCATTAACATCTCCAGACTGGAAAATTCCAGGTGATTTCCAGGAAGATCTTTCCCACAAGGCCCCTGCAGACAGCGCTCCACCTAACCCAGTTTAGAATCAGCAGCTCATTCTGCCTCGGGGCTATTTTCTGGGCCTGCTTCCCTCACAAGCTTCAGGGGAAAAGATAAGGAGCCAGGGAGAGGGGCGGCCTTAGCCCTTGAAGGTCAGGAGAAGAGAAGGCACCAGAGTCTTTTAAATTAATTATTATTTTTTTGAGACACAACCTCCCTAGGTAGTTCAGGTTGACCTTGAACTTGCTTATGTGACCCAGGCTGGCTTTGAACTCCTGCCTCAGCCTCCTGAGTGCTGCAGCTGCAGGCATCTGTGACTAAAACCAGGCCAGCTGGTCTCCAGACGCTGGAGGTCAGAGCTGTGTGTCTGTGTGTCTCTGGACAGTTCTGGGCTACCTCGCTGACACCCTGCGGGGAAGGTACAGGCCGGCAAGGCCAGCGAGCTGGATAGGCTGGATTCACTGAGGGTGCTTTTAATGACAGCACGGTCTGCTATCTCTAAATGCAGAATTGAAATTGATCTGGGAAAGAAGGTGGTGCAAGCAGCAGGAGAGGAGCGTGCCTTCTGGGCCCACCCCCAAATTGCTCCACAAAGTTTGGCTCAGCTTTGCTTTAAATTAAAAAGCATTCACAAGTCCGATGCGGGGCGTAGGCACATAATCCCAGCTGGTAGGGAGGCTGAAACAGGAGGATTACAAGTGCCAGGGCAGCCCTGGGAATTTAGCAAGGCTCCATCTCAAAATAGAAACCCTTTTTTTAGGCTTGAAGATGCAGCTCAGTGCTCCCTGGGCTGAGACCCCAGGACTGCAAAACAGAACCTACAAAAGCAAAGAGCCCCAGAGGGGCCACCGTCCCTCTTTTCGTTTCCTAGGGAGGTGAGCAGAGGCTGCGTAGGAGTGGCCCAGCCTTGGCAGAACCTGGATTTTGTTCTGAGATGCTGTACAGCCACTGAAAGAATTGAAGAGCTGTGTGTGTGTGTGTGTGTGTGTGTGTGTGTGAGAGAGAGAGAGAGAGAGAGAGAGAGAGAGAGAGAGAGAGAGAGAGAGAGAGAGAGAGAGAGAGAGAGAGAGAGAGAGAGAGAGAGAGAGAGAGAGACCTGCTGAGTAGGGCAAGCAGGGAAGCTGGAATCCCCCAAACCCGTTCTTGAAATACAAAGATGCAGCAAGAGCCGGGGAGGGACGTGGAACAAGGACTCTCACTGATCTGACTTCCAAGGAACTGGTTGTCCTCAGCACATGGGGCTGGGGAGAGCTTCTGTGGTCACAGACCCAGGAGGTGGCACCTTGAAGGTCAGCGCCCCTCCTTTTCTGTCTTCTAGATATGTACATCGCTTCCTTGTCCCTTGGTTAGGGTGCAGAGCTGTGGGTAGAGGATGCAGCCGAGATGTCGAAGTGGCCAGGGCCGTAGAGGCCCTCAGAGGAAGGAGCTCAGGAGAGGCCAAGGCAGCTCTGCCCACACCTGCTGGAAACTGCACGAGTGGCAAAGCCCGGGAGCCCTGCTCAGGGAAACGCTGCAGGACAGAAGGATGAAGGCAGAGTGAAGCCCATGGTGGCAGACGCAAGCGGGGAGGTAACTCCAGCGTGTGCGTGTGTGCGTGTGTGCGCATGCGCACGCACACATTTCTGGCGGTGTCTGCAGAGGACGGAGGAGCAGGGATCCTCTGACAGCACAGGGTCCTCGAGGCTCCAAGTGTGGCTGTTGGACACGGCTCCCCACTAACAGTAGCCACGCGGACTCTAGGAATCCACGGCCACAAAGGTCAGGGCTCCCAGGAGCTCAAGGCATGGCGTGCCTGAAGATCAGAAAGGGTGCGCCCAAGTAATGATGAGCTATCAGGGGATGCAGAAGCCCCAGGAAAGGGCGGCTCCCAAGGAGCACAATTAGAACATCAAAGTGAGAGAGGAAGACAGCTGCCACCCAGGGAATTCAGTAAGAACTCACGCCTCTCCTGACACAGATAAAAGGGAAGAAAGCGCTTCTCCCACAGCCGGATGCCAATCAATCAGTGGCCGTCAAAGGAAGGGCAGAGGTGGAAGGCACTATAGGCCAGCCTTAAGGTACTAATCAGTTCACACAAGAATCATCACTACACATGAACGCCAGGAGGGGAAGCGTTTGAGGAGGAACAGGGTATTTAGGTGGTCTCCAAGTATCGTCCCACAAGGCAAGTTTTATTTCTTTTATTTATATTTATTTTTGAGGTAGGATCTCACTGTGTAGTCCAGGCTGGCCTTAAAGTTACTATGTAGCTCAGGCTGACCTTGAATCCACAGGGATCCTCCTGCTACAGCCTCCTGAGTGCAAAAAATTTTATTTTATTTTTTTTTTTGCAGGACCAGGGTTTGAACTCACAACCTTGCACTTGCAAAGCTGGCACTTGTGCCACGGAGCTATCTCCCCAGACCCCAAAGTTTTACTTTTTAATTTCAATTATTATTATTATTATTATTATTTTTTTTTTTTTTTTTTTTTTTTGTCTTTTTGAGACAGGGTCTTGCTATGCAGTTGAGGCTGGCCTTGAGCTCACTTTTGTAGCCCAGGCTGGTCTCGAACTCACACCAATCCTCCTGCCTCAGCCTCCCGAGTGCTGGGATTACAGGCGTGAGCCACCATGCCCGGCTAATTTCAATTATTTTTTGCAGTGCTAAGAATGGAACCCAGGGCCTTGCATGTAATAGGCAAGTGCTCTTTCACAGAGCGACATCCCAGCCCAGTTACGAATATGAAAGGGGAAAACAGCACAGTGGTTTCATGAGGAGGAAACCTGGCAGACGCTGCGTGAACTGCACACTCCAAGTTAACGTCATCAGTGTTAGGACAGAGAGGCCCTGGGCGTCTCCTCTCCCAGGGGCCAGCATCACTTTGTGGAAGTCCTGCAAGAAACACAGGACTTGGGCCCAGGCATGCAGAGGCTCCAGGAAACACGAAGGCAGGAGATAGTCCACAGAAGTATTGCCCATTCACCTCAGAAGTGCCCCAGACAGGCAGAAGAAAAGACAAGGGCCGGGACCTGGCTCCAGGCCTCTAGCTAGGTGCGACAATCCCAGAGCCACCATACAATTCAGGGTTAGACACATGTTCAGAAGCACAGACATCACATACACATTTTGTGTAAATACAGACATCATCTCTTTGTACATTGCTGTACAGACTGTTAGAGAAGTTGGAAAGGATTCGGTGGTGGTGTTTTATCAGCGTTAACTTCCTGATTGTCATGGCTCAACATGGTAACGCTGGGGAAAGTTCTTATCGTGTAGGAAAAACACACTGAAGTGCTTGGAATAGAAGGCAGGGTCAGGAACTCGATCTCTAGTAATTCAGGAAAACAATGCTGGTAATATGAGAGATAAATAGTAGTAATAATAGGAGGCTAGGCTTGTCTTACGCTAGATGCTCAGGGGAAGGTAAGTAAGGTGGATATAGGAGTGCTTTGTGCTATTTCTTTTTTTTTTTTTTTTTTTTTGTATTTTAGGAAAGGGCCTACAGGGTGTTCAGGGTCTCACTACTAGATCAGACTCATAGTGATCCACCTGTTTACGGCCTCCCAAGAGCTAGGATTATAGGCGTGCACCACCATTCACAGTCTCAATTGCTGTCTCAGCATGCCCTGGGAGCAGGCCTGCTAGGACCAAACCCTTGGGCCCTGAGCCTGCTTACAGGCGCTTTAATCTGCTGAACTATTTGGCTGGCCCCCTTTGTGCTATTCTTGATGATCTTTCCTTTCCTTTTGCCTTTTTGAGGCAGGGTCTCACTGTGCAGTTTAGGCTGGCCTTGAGCTTACAGTAGTCCTCCTGCCTCAGTCTCCCAAGTGCTGAGATTACAAGCTTTCTCCACTGTGCCCAGCCTGAGATTTTCTTTTTCTTTTTGTATAGTTCACATAAATTTATTAAAATTGGCATCTTTTGGCCAGTGAGATAGCTCAGCGGTCTGAAGCACCTGCTTAGGTAAGCTTAAGCAACCACAGGGACCGTGGTTCAGTTCCTGGCACTACATGCTGTGCCAGCCCCACCCCTAGGGCAGGCTGAGCCGGCCATAGCATACATACATACATACATACACACATAAAGTTTCACTACACCTCTTTAAAAAAATGGCATCTTTCACCTTCTCTTCAGTGAACATCCAACTGATTGTCTGCAACATTGAGAATTTTCTAAGTCATTTTCTTTTCTTTCTTTCTTTCTTTCTTCTTTCTTTCTTTTTTGTCTTTTTGAGATAGGGTCTTGCTATGCAGTTCAGGCTGGCCTTGAGCTCAGTTTTGTAGCCCAGACTGGTCTCAAACTTGCAGCGATCCTCCTGCCTCAGCTTCTCAAGTGCTGGAATTACAGGCATGCACTTACCATGCCTGGCTCAACTTATTTTCAAAATAAAAAAATAAAAATAAAAAATTTTGATTTTTTTTTTTTTTTTTTTTTTTTTTTTTTTTTTTTTTTTGGTGTGTATGTGTGTCTATGTGGCGTGCCCAGCCTGCACTGGGGCAGAGCTGGCGTAGCCTGTGGTGCTGGAGTTTGAGCCATGGTCCCTGCACTTGCCTGAGCTTGAATAAGCAGGTGCTTTAGATCACTGAGCTACGTCGCTGGCTGCTGATTTTTTTTTTTTAAAATCATGTAAAGCCACTCTAGGTTTACATACACATAGAGATTTTTGTACAAAATCTACAAATGCATTGCAAGTACCTGGGCTGTTCAGAAAGCTGTGATAACAGAAATGCACCAGAGATGCCCATGGGGGCCTCAGGGTAGAGTGGCAGCCGTGCGTGAGCAGAGGCGCGTGTGGCCGGCGGGACTGGAGAACGGGGCCACAGCAGTGGCCACGGTGAGTCCTGATTAATGGGCACAGGGGAGCTGTCTGGCGCAGGGGGCAGAGGAATGGAGGTGGCGTGAGCACAGCTTCTGTTTCCTCCCATCACCTCTGGACTTGGTTTAGCTGCAGAGGGAAAACAGTGACAGCCACAGATGGATGATGGGGGTGCCCAGGGAAGGCTCTAGGGACTCTGGCACAAAGGGTCACACCTGGAGTCCCAGCACAGGGGAGCCTGAGATGGGAGCATCCCTGCAAGTTTGAGGTTGGCCTGGTCGACAAAGTGAATTCAAGGTCAGCTGAACGGCACAGTGAAACCCTATCTCAATAAGACAAAGAAACGCAGGGTCCGTGCTGGACTGGAGGCTGCCTACCTCTGCCAGGCAGAGCCTCGCAGACTTGCGTGTGGAGCTCTGGTACTGCAGCAGGCCAAGGGGCCTCAGTGCTTTGGGGGCACAGGGTGCCAGTGGAAGCCACGGCTTGCCTCTCAGTGCTCCCCATGGCAGGAGCTGCCCAGGGAGGAGGGGCGTTGGCAAGGGGGCTTTGGCCACCTCAGACCACTGCAAGGAGCTGTGAGTAGCATGGTATGACATCAGGGTGTGACATCCGTGTCTGTGGAAGCGGGGTGGGCCCCAGTGCTGAGCCTGCAGTGTGTCCTTACTCTTGTCTGGACCTCTGCCCAGATCCCCACCCAGCTCCGTGTTGCCCATGGGTGATTTCTGCCCAAGTGGGCAATGGCATGGGCGGGGACTCTGTCGTATACCCTGACAACACCCCAGGGATTTTCTCTACATTGTCCTAGTGAGCCTCAACTTTCCAGTCTGGGTCCAGTAGTTTTGTCTTGCCTAATTCCAGAAAGAGGTAGCTTGGCTCTGCCCCTCCCCCACAGTCTCAGTCCCTTCTCCCAACTGTCCCAAGCAGAGGTCACGGGGCCCCTAATCTCTGCCCATCAGGCTCCACTGTCTGTGCCTGGGAGCGGGACCCCAGATCTCCCTGAAGCCTGGGCAGCTTACGAAGCCTTTGAAACCCTGCATCCGAGGAGCTGCTGCTCACAGGGGCCCAAGTGACAGCTGGTCCTGGTGCTGGTGCCGTGCCGGTGCCTGCACTGGTGCTGGTGCTGGTGCTGAGCCCGTGGTGCTGCCGTGTGCTTTTCCTTCCTCCCACCCCCTGGACACCTTGAGGGCCATCAGCAGAGGAAGCTGAAGCGGCTGGGTTAGGCACCTCGTCCGACACTGACCAACTGGTTCCACCCCAGGACCGGGCACTAGGGCACCTTGTCCAAGTCCACTGACCTTTCATGTCATCCCTTGCATGGACCCGGGCCTCTCCAGGTGCCCCATCCTTCCAGGACGCCTGAATCTCGCTGTGGCCCCAGCCTCTTTCCTGCCCTGGGAGCCTCACCTTCTGCAGTCCCGTGGCAGCCAGTTTCCCAGCAAGGGCTGCGGCCACCTGCCTGCCTCTCCTTACCCCTCACCAGGATAGAAGTGAGCTACTACCAACAAGGGACAGAGGGCCAGGAGCAGAGGGGACGGAATGGCAAGGCTGAGGCATGTGTGTAGCAACACTTAGGAAGACCCTGGGTCAGAAAAGAAAACTAAACGAGGAGTCCAAGAGAATGGCGTGGACCTGCCATCACAGCCCTTGGGAAGCTAAGGCAGGCAGATCTCCATGAGTCTGATGTCAGCCTGGGTTACCTGATGAGTTCAAAGCCAGCCTGGACTGTATAATAGACCTCGTCTCAAGAAAACTTGTCTGTCTGTCTGTCTAATCAGAGGCAAGCAAACAGGAAGCTCCCAGCCTGCCGCAGGGATGGTCTGAAGGCCCAGACACTACAAGACAACAGTGACAAGGCACACTGCTTGGCAAGGTGGCATGGCAAGTGTGGCCCTTGTGCCCCCCCGGGCTCCTCTGGACTCTAGTACAGAAGCTCAGCTTAAGAAACAGAGGGAACAGGCAGCTCGGGCAGACATCAGCCTGCAGAAGAGCTGAAAGTCACTCGTGCCACCCAGAGGAGCTGGCCAAGGTGCCCCACTCCCTGGGTCCAAGGCGAGGTCTGCCAGGAGCAGCACCCGTGCTTCAACCTGCCAGGAAGGGGGCAGCCAGTCCTTGGGCTGCTGACCAGTGTGGGGAGTGTGGGAGAAGGGGCCAAGGTGGCCGGGGACAGCATGCGGCAATGCGACTCACACCCGGACCGCGGGTCACACGCTTAAGAAGAGCACACCCAGCTGAGCCTAGATCCCAGTTTCCGGGCTGTCAGGCTCTGTCTCCTGGGTAGGGCCGAGATTCGTGCAGTGTTACCACTGCGCCAAGACAGACCTCCCACCACGCTGGAAAGTGGGACGCAGCATCCCGCAGGGTAACGTGTAGGGAAACTAACCTGAAATTCCAGGTCCAGCTTGGAAGGGGCACATGTGAGGGGAGGAGACCATACAGGGTGGTTGGTTGGTTTGTCTGTTTTTGTTTGTTTGTTTGTTTGTTTGTTTGTTTTTGAGAGTCTCCCTATCTAACCCAGGCTGGCCTAGAACTCATAGTGATCCTCCTGCGTCAGCCTCCCCAGGGCTGGGATGACAGATGTGCACCACCATGCCCAGCCTGACTATGCAGCTTTTAATGATGGCAAACAGAGCCATGGCAGGAGCTCACGAGGAACCCTGCGGGGGTGCAGTGGGCCCCTCTGGGAAGGACAAGAGCCAGACGCAGTGCTTCATGGGAGGAAGAGGAGCTGGGTTGCTCAGGTTGTGGGGGAGGTGAGGGAGGGGCACGAGGAAGTCGCTCTGGAGCCTCAGCCCAGAGACACCTGTCCATTCTGTAGCACTGAGGGACTCCACGTGTGACCCAAGAAAAGGACTCTGCAGAGAGACCCACGCAGCCCCGCGGCTGGCCAGCAGCCAGCCCTGTCCGCTTCCTGTGTGCGCTGTTAATCCTTGTCTGGGAACCTCTGTCTCAGCCGTTGTCATTCACCTGCAACCCTTCTGAGCACAAATATCCGGGGAGTCAGAAACAGCCCACAAAGAGCACCAGGGCTGTGCCATCCTCTGTGTCATCGCTCTGAGGGTTCCTGCTGGGCCAAAGCCAATCAGAACTCTCCTCCTGCTAAAGAAGTTGCATGGGAATAAAACCCGCACAGAGCCCAGGATTATTTACACTCTGTGTAGTCGTGGAGCTGGGGAAGCTAAAAGAGGGGGTGGGGGAGCTCTTCCAACTCATAAGGAGGAGGAAGAGAAAGGACCGAGATGAGACGTCTCTAGGCGCCCATGCCTGAGGATAGATTTAATTACTGTGCATTACAAATACAAACTGAGGAAAGAGAAGAGGAGTGAGGGAATTCAGAAAGGCTGCGAGCAGCAGTCCGTGGAGACCAGGTATTTCCCAGACACCTGCAAAACCATATCCAAAAAGAAAGATCCTGTTTGCAAAAGAGCTATAAATGCACATCACTGGGCAAGTATAAGTCATGGAAAAGCGTATAAGAAACTCAGTTTTGTTTTTTTAATGCCAGGGGTTCTGCATGAAGCCTCACATTAAGCTCCATCCCCAGGCCTATCTGCCTGCCTGCCCCTCTCTCTCTCTCTCTCTCTCTCTCTCTCTCTCTCTCTCTCTCTCATCTATCTATCTATCTATCTATCTATCTATCTATCTATCTATCTATCTATCTATCTACAGGGTCTCATTATGTAGTCCAGGCTGGCCTCCAACTGAAAGTGATCCTCCTGCCTCAGCTTCCCAAATAGTAGGATTACAATATACACTACCACTCCTATCCTCTTTTTTTTTTTTTTTTTTTTTTTTTTTTTTTTTA